>CAUYPK010135901.1:0-63434 GCA_963574355.1 Loris lydekkerianus
GATGTGCGATCTCCAACCTTCTCTCCTGGTATAGCTCGAATCCTCCAGGTTACTTACTAAATTTCCATCCTTTAACTCTCCTTCTGGACGGGAGCCTCTGTGAAAAGCTGACTTCAGTCCGCCATCTTGTCTCCACCCCTCTCAGGTTGGTCTTGAACTCATAAGCTCAAGTGATCCAACTGCCTCGGCCTCCTAAAGTTCTGGGATTATAGGTAAGAGCTACCATGACCGGCTAAGATCTTATTTTAAAATAACGTTTTCTACAGAGCTAACTGGGAGCTGCTAAAGAAAGAACATGTCACTTAAATAGGGAATTCGAACAGTTGCAAAGGATCATATCGTGGGGAAAGACAACAAAACTCCTTGTGCCAAGAGCTGCAGGGAAGAACAAGAGGTGGAGGAGTGGGAGAGTTCAAGATCACGTTTTCCTCTCACTTCCATGGAAAACCTGAGCTTCTCAGAAAACTACATGAGATTCCTAAAGTTAGCTCTTAACTTGGGGTGCAAGGAACTGGTGGGCTTTAGTCAGTCCTGAAAATATTGAGTTTATATGAGCGTTTTCCAAACATGGCGTTTGAAAGTGCAATTAGAGAATCACCTGTATGGGAAACACCATATTTGTTAAAATGTACGTATCGGGCTCTCTGAGTCAGACATTTTTAGAAAACTAACAAATATATTTTTTTTTACCACCAAGTTAGAAAATTTAATTTTTGCTAAGATATACAAATAGAATTAACACAACAGTCCACATACTCTGATTTCTGCACATTTAACTATCAACTGTCACTGTGAAATGCTGCTGTCCTCAGAGTTCAGATGCAGTCTGTGAAAACCCAACTTTTCTTCCTTTTTACACACAAAATTAGTCTCTTTTCAGAAGTCTTGCCAGATGTTTTCTATGTTTGCCTCTCCATGCTGCTGCTTGAATTGAGAAATCTCCTTTCCTAGTTGCACAGTAGTCCCTCCAATCTCATAATTCTTACTGACCAGGGACATCCAATTTGCCTCCATTTCTCTCGATTTAGATCCAGCTATGAGTTGCATGTTTTTTCGCTGCCAGTTCAAACCTTGAATATGTTTTCTTAACTTCTGAAGCTCTTTCCGTGCATATTCAATCATATGAACTAGATTTTCATTATATACTTTCCAGGCATTACATCCATGCTGTGACATCAGTTCCAGATTCTCAATTTGAACTGTCTGATGCCCTAACTGGGCCATAGAATTGTTTACACATTCTTGCCATGCAGTAATGTTATTTTTCTGACCCGAGGAAGGAGCTGGAAGTTCCTACGGTTTCATACTGAGCAATTCAATTGCTTGTCCAGCAGCCAGTCTTTCACATTTGTTTCTCATTATGTCAATTTCAAAGGCAGAATAATCTGGGGCTGTCAGGTAGCTCAGGTAATTTGGAGTTGGTCGGTGACTGCGGGTTTACTCTTCCACCAGCGCCGCAGCTCTTCCTGCACACCAGGATCTTCATAACCTTGATCAAAATACAGCAGCACATCCACCACAACCTCTCCAGAAACCAAACCCATGCCTTCCATTACCGGATCCTGGGCTCGCCACACAAATACTTTTTAAGTATAAATAAGTTGAAGTTATTGCATGGATCATATTTATACTAAAAAAGTATTCATTGTTAATCTGAAATGCAAATTTAAGATTTAAATGTCCTGTACTTTTATTTGCTAAATCTGGCAACCCCATTTGATAATATGATGAAAGAAACTCATTTTTTTTTTTTTTTAAAGAAACTTAATGCTAGAGATGTTTTTTCAATAAATGAAATTAACACTGTACCACAGATCACTGGACAAGTGAGAGCATATTTTTTATCTGCCAAGGTCTGGGATAGACTAGTCTCTGATGAGCCAGAATTTTACAGTTACTGGAAGCAGCCATGAGCTTTATACTGTAAACTAGTATTTTTGCAACATATAGTGGCCAACTGGAAGAAACTTTTGTTTTGTGCATTCCAGTCTTAACAATTTTTGACATTGCTAGTATTTCTCTGATTAAAAAGTTGCTAATGAAGAGGCAGGAAGGCAATGTTTTCCTTCCTGCGAACTCTAATAATCATCCTTTTGGTAAAGGAACATTGCCACCTAGCAACAGAATCAAGTATTTCCCCAGGCTCCAGACAAAGGATTTGACTACAACTACACATTTCCAAGTGCACAGATTTGCAAATTTGAGTTTTGGTTGCCTTCCACTTAGCATTCAGAGTTAGTACGCTTTCCATGGGATGCAGAAAGAAAAAGCCATTTGCCGGTACTGCCTGGGTCTGCAAGAGGAAAATGGGGAGGTTTTTTTTAAAAAAGCCAGTATATAAATAAGAAGGGATTCTCTTTAGTATACATTAGTACGTATGAGAATAAAGTAAGGAAAAACTAAGTAGACTTTGTTGAAAGAACTGCTTTCTGACAAAAGCTGTGTGGATGAAATTCATATTTATTTTGCAATTCATAAAATGTCTCAGCTTCTGATGGATGCACAAGGCAGAATAAAAATTACCAGTAAATACATGTAGAAGCTTATAGATAAAAATAGTATTATTCAGAAGCATTCAGCTTAGGTCCCACTGGAGATCTGGGGTTAACTAAGTGTTCCATAAATCCAGCTAATTCTGTAGTCTTTAAACTCATCCCAGTGAAATTCTCAAAGTCTCAGGGTCTCACGTGTGTGTTTCTGAGAAAGGACTATTCAATTAGAAATTCCCAAGCATTTGATGTAGGCCTTTTTTCTTTCTTGGTCTTCTGTTGCTTTGTAAGGGGGCTGTAGCTAGTTAAAAAAAGAAAATTCTTTTCAACTTGTCAACTTAACAGTCCTTCTTGGCTTAGTTCCACCTATTTTAATAAATGAGCCCATGTGAGTTGTGACAACAGGGATAATGTTGCTGTTATAAATATTTACTGTCCCTTATTTGATGCTGAAGAATTGAGATTCCAGAGGAGCAATAGTCTTACAGTTGGTCACTAAGTATGAATGTGTTTTGCAAATGTGGACAGCCTTCATTGATGAGATTATTTTTATAGAAGAAAAAGTTTTTGATCATTTTAACTTTCAATCAAAAGAGTTATCTAATATTTCTTGAGCACTTAAAAGGGCCAGACATTAAGCTACAAACTTACATAAATGAGTATCATTATGCCCGTCTTATAGATGGGAACTAAAGCTTAGAGAGTTGAAGGGATTTGGCTCAGATCACACAGCTAGTTCACAGCTACACTTCTGTGCCACTAGTTGGACCCCCAGAGGGTGGGAGAGATACCTCACTAGCAAAGGATGTAGTTACATTTTTTCAATACTTGGCTACATCTTTACTTAAGCCAGGCTGAAACAGGTAACACTTATGAATGTAGCTGATCTGCTTCATACTGTGTCCAGAGAGAAGAATGGTAGAACCCAAAAGAAACCCATAGCAAGATCCCTGGGTCATATTCTCATAACAAAAGGCGATCCTACCACTGAAGAGTCCAGATATCTCAGATGGAACAGTAGACACTGGATATAATCAAATGCCAGATAACACTCCCCCTCCCCCAGAATTTAGTAGATTAAAAGAGCAACTGCATTTATTTTGCTCATGAATGTGGATCTGGGCAGGCATCAGTGGGGACAGTTCATCATCCTTGACATCAGCTGGGATGGCTTGAAGTATGGGGTTGCTGTCACCTGGAAGCCTGTTTCCTTACATGACTATCGGTAGGCTGGGATCTTAGCTGGAGGCTGTCAGCTAACATTTTTATATGTGGCCTCTTTCTATTTCCTAGGCTTCCAAAGGTGTCTGGGTTCCAAAGGTAAGCACCCTTTGGGAGAGAGAGGTTCTGGCAGAAGTTGGATTGCTTTTTATGACCTAACCTCAGAAATCACTCAGCCTCACTGTTGTGGATTGTACTGTGCCCTGCAAAAGGTATGTTCCGGTCCTCACCCTTGGTTCCTGTGTAAGTGAACTTATTTGGAAGTCAAGTCTTTTCAGATGTAATCAAGTTAAGATGAGGCCATAGGGGATTAGGGTGGGCCTTAATCCAGTGACTAATGTCCTTATAAGAAGAGGAAAATTTGGACGCAGTACACACACAGGGAATAACATCCTATGACAACAGAGGCAAAATTGGAATGATGATCTACAAGTCAAGGAATACCTAGAATTGCTGGCAACCAGCAGAAGCTAGGGAAGAGTCATGGGAAAGATTCCCTCAGAGGCTCCAGAGGGAACTGATCCTGAGGCACCTTGATTTCCTGCTGCGGACTCCCTAACTAAGGGAGAATAAATTTATATTGCTCTGAGCCCCTCCAGAAGGAACTGACCTTGCTGACATTTTGATTTCATGTGTCAGGAACTGTAAGAAAACAAATTTCTGTTTTTGTAAAGCCACCCACATTGTGGCTTTAGAAAACTAATACAGTTAGGTCTGCTAGCTTCTATGCTTGAGACATCCAACTTTAAGAGAAAAGTAAACAGACTTCAACTTTTGGTACAAGGTAATAAAGCTCTGGAAAAGAACAGAAGACTGAAAATATGGCTATGGTTATTTTTGGAAAATACCATCTACCACAAGAAGAACAACCCCAACCCATAACATTTGAATGCCTTTTGGCAGCTGTCCAGTCCTTTGACTTTATATATGAATACACACTTCCCAACAGGGATCCATTCTGAGCAACATGCCATTGGGTGATTCATCACTGTGTGAACATCACAGAATGGACTGACACAGACCTAAGCCTACTACACACCTCGGCTATATGCTACAGCCAATGCTTCTAGGCTACCATACCATATAGCATATGCTACTGCACTGACTACTGTAGGCAACTGGGACACGATGATAAGTAGATGTGTATCTGACCATATCTAAACCTAGGGAACGTGCTGTTGCGTGACTGGAGATGTGAACGAACAGCAGCTTTGCCATGGGTGTAAACTCGCTCCTGTAATTATTAAGTCAAGAAACAGACTACACGTGATGGGATGGCGTGTAGTGAAGTTCTTTATTTAGGGGTTTGATTTTACACCTGTCTGGTCACGTACACACTTTATCTATTATCTGTTATTTTCACCATTACCTCAATTTACTTATCTGAAATCAACTTGAAAGGAAATATCCTGTTATCACATTAACACAATCACTTTTGTAGTAAACATCTTCTTCTAGACACTGACTAATCTCTGGGCAGGTGTGTAAATAAAATCATAAAGAAGAAAGTAGCCACAGGGGAACAGAGTTAATGGAAGAATATCTTCAAGCATTCACTCAGTTTACTCAGTATGAAGTAAGGACTGTGTCTTTCCTCAGGGGAGAGCACCTATGGACCTCTGACAATATGTTGTTAACATATATCAACCCTCTGGCCCGTATCTCTGAGGAAGGGTGGCATGCCCTTTGATCTCAGGCTTCACGGGGGGCACAGCTTCAGAGAATAGGCTTGTAGAATTTTTAACTCCAGGGAAGCCAACTCCGCATGTGTCCCAGGGGGGCCCAGGTCCCTTAAGCCTCTGGAAAAAAAAGCAAGCCATTTTAAACTCACACTGAGTTCACTTTGTGTGCTTGATATAGGATATGTTTATTTCTAAATATTATCCTATATGTACAGTAAAAAGTTGGTCTAAAAAAATAAATAATGTTACACATATACAGGGCACTTACCATGAATGGAGTGTGTAGGACTGGAAGTTTCTCTGGGTGAGTCAGACAGTGACTGGTGAGGGAATGTGAAAGCCTAGGATATCACTATACATGACTGTAGACTTCATGAGCACTGTACACTTAGGCTATGCTTTCCTTTCAAGCCATGAACTCTCCT
Source organism: Loris lydekkerianus (assembly GCA_963574355.1). Taxonomy (NCBI): domain Eukaryota; kingdom Metazoa; phylum Chordata; class Mammalia; order Primates; family Lorisidae; genus Loris; species Loris lydekkerianus. Next base: position 5,818 of record CAUYPK010135901.1, read on the forward strand.
TTGGTGAGACGTCTGTGATTCTCAGGCACATGGAAAAGATGATTACATAAGATTGTCATCCCTGAATGCTCTAGTCCCTGCTTTTCTACCTAATGTGTGACTGAGAATCTCTAAACTTTAAGTTGGAAAAAGTCAAATTCAATGATGTCTATGCAGTATTATTAAATAATTAAAATCATAAATTAATCTTCCCAGACTCTAAGCCTGCCCCACTCAATAGGAGCTAAAGGTTGCTTTTCTAGGACCATGATCCAGGATGGGGCGGGTAGACAGCATGGGGGGAGCAGGAAGAGCCACACAGCCCTAACTCGCCCACCTGTGGGGAACAGACAGCTCACATGGCTTCATTCACTGCTCTTTCATGGAGGCTCCCATGCCATCTTTGCCTCATTCCTCGGTGGCCTCACTCTTTGAAATCTTCTTTCAGAGATGTCTGTCCCTGTAGCCCTTCAAGGCTTTGTCCTAAATGACACAGGTGGGAACAAGGATGAGGAACCATGGGTGCTTTTGGACACTCTGACTTCAGGTTAGGTAGAGGTCCAGGACCACTGAACCCTCAGCTCAAGGGGCAGGGCCCGCATTAGCTGCAGGACTCCTGCGGGGCATTTACTGTGGCTTCCACAAGTTCATGAAGACCAGGAGGTGTCAACCCAGTTCTGATGAGCAAATAGTTTGCAGCCAGGACAAGATCTGACATACTGTCATTTAGCATAGTTGCAAAAAGGCACCTGGATACCTTCCCCAGACAGGCTGAGGCCTGGTTTGACACCTTCCATGTATGCAGACGTTGTGGTTATGTGCACATACAAAGCCATCACATTTCTGTTGGGATGGCACCCAGGTGCTGCACAATGACCAGGTCAGACACAGAGTCATGTGGGGGAGGCGGAAAGGGAAGACATGGTGGGAGACAGGTTAAACATGATAGGGACATTCCTGTCCCTTCCCTCTGTAGCTTTATTCTTTCTCCTTTTCATTCCTTCTCCTGCTTTCTGCTCACATATCCATCAAGTGTTCCCTCCCTCTCTGTCTCATTTTCCTCTGGGTTCCATGTGGCTGCGTAGTGAACACTCCCACAACAAACTCATGTGTGATCCTTTTGTTCTGCATGGCATCACCAAGCCAGATCCCACTGAAGGCGTCTGTGAGGAGGGCCTACCTCTGACAAGACATGTAGCCTTGGCCTTATATGGGCTCTCCCAGCCATAATCAGAACAACCCCACCCCAACACAGACCCTCACCCAAGGCCCACTGGACATTGGCTACATTTGCCAGAATGCAAAATCAGAGACAGTTCTCAGGAAAATATTCTTGTTCCTGAGCCCCTTCAGTGCTACTATTGTCATGGTGGTTATGCGTGGAGAGTCTGGTGAGCTGTCCCAACCAAGAGGAAATTCTTGTGTCCCTAGCTGTAGAGTGACCTGAATGTCACCTGGAGATCTGTAAGGATTTTTGCCCAAGCCTGAATACAGACAGTCCTCTTCCCCTCCGAGCTCTGCCAATATTTCCCCCCTCACACTCTGCTGTGTATTTTATTCACCACATACCATTCCATAAAATAGAAGATAGTGTAATTTATCCACGTTTTTACTGATGAAGCACTGATTCCTAAAAGAAAATACCTGAGGAAAAAACAATGCAAATACCTTCTTTAGGTCTTCACCTGGGTATATTCTCTGAGGAAGCCCAAGAGAGGGTTGTTACTTGAGGATGAAGATGTGTGGGGATAAATAGAGGAGCTACCTGATGTTAAATTGAAGAGAATGTTTCAGGAATTTCCTGAGTGTGGATGAACAAAGGTCTGAGAGTCAGGCCAAAATGAGCATGAGGCTCACAGTAACGTGAGGAAGTTAAACAGATGTTGCGATTACAAATTGGTACAGGTATTTAGGGGAAGCTCAAGCTATTTTTATGACAGGAGTATATTACATGATTTCCAGTCATTACTTCCCCATGCAGTCTGCTGTGCATACTAAGAACTTGAATGAGGAAAATGAAGAGTAAGACTGCATAGCCAGCAGTGGTGAAATCAGGATTTGAACTTGAGTCTGACTCCTCCACCCAAATTTTTTCCAAACACAAAAAGTACTGCCTGCCCATTTGTTAAATTTGTTAGATTTTAAGAAGCAGAGTACAATTTATATTTACATTTTACTACCTGGCCCAGAAGAAGGAGAGAGGCTGATGTTTAGGGGCAAGGAAATTTATCAGCACAATGGGCCTGTAAGGGAGAATATTAACTCTGTATTCTTAAGCAAATTTTAAAATGGAAATTTAACATACATGCAGAAAAGTGCATAAATCAGAAGTAATTTAAATTGATGAATTTTTTGACAAGATAATAATGCAGCTTTATTGTTTAAAATTACCAGAGATTTTTTTAATCCATTCAACACTTCTAAAATCAATCTTTAACATCTTCTTAAATAAGCTAATTATCTCTTCATTCTTGGTTGTTGTTGTTTCTGTTTTTGTTTTTTTTTCTTTTCCCAATGAAAGTCTGCTTAAATTAACTTCTTTAGATCTTGAGACTTGAAATCCAAACACTTCCTTTGAATTTGATGTTGTGTTTTCGGCCAAAGTGCCAGTGGGCTAATGGGGACTTTGACAAAGATATTTTTAAAATGAACAGTGCTTATTAGATGTCTGCATATTATTCAACATTAAAGCAACAACAAAAAAAAATTCCCTCTCATGCTCATGAGTTCCGTAGGACCTAATGAAATGTACTGCAATTAGACACAAATATGCCAATGGGAGAGGGAGGTAATGAAATCTTATTTCTCAGAGAAAATAGTAACAAAAGTACAATCTATTATAAAGAAAATGTTTTGAAATGGAAACTATGAAAGTAACTTAGGGAACAAGAAATAATAATCAGGCAGGGACAACTGCAAGAACTGGATATTTCTGAGACTTAGAAAAAAATTCCTATCACAAATTTGTGCATCATCCTTGCACAGGGACCATGCTCATCTTCTCTGTATCATTCAAATTTTAGTATACGTGCTGCCAAAGTGAGCACAAATTGATGAATTTTTATAAAGTACACCTATGCGACCAGATCTTAACAGCCAACACTTACCATATTACCAATAACCCTGAGTCCCACCAAGATTCACCATAATCCAAACTTCTATCACATAGGTTTATTTTGCCTATTTCTACTCTTCAAAAATGGAATCATGTCATGTGGACTAGGTGAGTCCTCATCACCCATACCTCCAGTACTAAATACCCTTACATAATCCCCTTCCCTTGCTGGGGCTGGACCTAGTGACTAACTTCTAAAGAATAAAATGTAGCAAAGTGATAGGATGTCCCATCCAAGGTTAGGTGATGAAACTCCTCTCTCATTCTCTCCTTTGCTGCTATCACAGAAGACAGTTGCCATGTTATAAACTGTCCTATGGAGAAACCTATGAGGCAAGGAACTCAGGGAGGCCACAGCCAACAACCAGTGGGGAACCAAAGCCCTCAGTCTAATAACTTGGGAGAAACTGGATCTTGCCAGCAATCACATAACCACACTTGGTAGTAGATCTTCCCTCTTTTGAGTCTTCAAGTGAGACTGCAGCCCCAGCAGACACTTTGATCACAGCCTTATGAGAGAACTTGAGACAGAGGCTCCCAGCTATGCTATGCCAGCCATTCAGACCCACAGAAACTTTGAGTTAATAAATGTTTGTTGTTTTAAGATGCTAAATTCTATGGTAATTTATTTCAAAGCAATAGGAAATTAATTTATGATACGTACTCATTTGTGTCTCACTTCTTTCATTCAACATTAAATTCAGCCATGATTTTGTATTTAGCAAGATTTCATTCACTGTCCTTGTATTCCATTTTATGAATTAGCCACAATTTATTTATTTATTCTCCTCTTGACAGACCTTGGGTTTTTTCAAGTTTAGGGCTAAATGACTAGTGCTGCTTTAAACAGCCCTGGATAGAATGTTGTGGTGTCATAGCTCACAGCAACCTCAAACACTTGGGCTCCAGCAATACTCTTGCCTCAGCCTCTTGAGTAGCTGGGACTACAGGTGCCTGCCACAAAGCCTGGCTAGTTTTCCTATCTTTTTTTAGAGATGGAATCATGCTCTTGCTCAAGCTGGTCTCCAACTTATAAGCTCAAGTGACCACCCACCTCGGCCTCCCAGAGTGCTAGGATTACAGGCATGAGCCATTGCACCTGGCCTTGTTCTATCTTTTGGTAATATCTTACTATTTTCTCAGAATCTCCAAATACATTTTAGAGTTGGCTTATCTATCTATACACACACACACACACACACACACACACACACGTTAAAGGAATTCTGATTGCTATTGCACTGAATATATAGACCAGTTTGGAGATTATTGACTTACAATGTTGAGTTATTCAATCAAAGACCATGATACAGCTATTATTCAGATTTTATTTCTCATAATAAAGTTTTTTAGTTTTCTGTGTAGAGTTTTTATAAACTTTTCATTGTATTTATTCTTAGGTATTTCATTAAAAAAAATTTTGTTGTAAAATAAAACAGATTCAGAAAAACACAAAAGACAAACTTAAAGCTGCCAAGGGAAGAAGTAAAACTTTTCCTTAAGTCCCTCCATCTGTCCTGATCTGATCATAGCCTCTTCTATCCTCCAAGTAGTAATAATTTTTCTGACTTTCACAATTAACTATTTCTTAAATTTCATAGACAGCCTGGCTTAGTTTTGCCAAGTTTTAATAATGACTTTCAAGTCTCTCATATTCTGTAAATCAGCCTTCATCTCTTTACAGCCCTTTAATTTGTCGGTTGAAAAACACAGGTCATTTGACCTGTAGAGTTTTCCACAATAAGGATTGTGCTGAATACATATTCCTGGTGTAATTCAATGTGTTCCACTTTCCTCCATATTTCCTGCAAAATAGAAACGGGTTCCAGAGGCTTGATCAATCCTTTGAAAGTACTGTAAGCGGTGGTATATTATTTCATCAAGAATCATTCAATCTCTGTTTATCTCTCTTTTCATGATGTTACCAACTTTGACACTCAGCAACTGGATCCATTAATGGATCCAGGGAAGGGGAAGGGCGGGAACAAGCCATGGTGCAACTGGATCCATTAATTTATCAAGGACTGCAAAATTGTGGCATTCTAATTTGATTATTTCTTTTTTATTTATTGGCTGCAATATTTCTTTCTCTTTTTTTCTTTTTTTTTTGACAGAGCTGTGAAAACTAGATGGTGTTCATGTAATCTCTGGAAGTTTGAAAATGATTTGAAAAATAGTTTACACTCTTAGACTGACAAGTATAGAAAGAACAGGTAACATCAAGGAGAGCACAGGTGAATGGCTCCGTCTACTCTTTACTTCCAGCCTGTAAAATGACAGACCGTTGGTGGTTCCATACCACACTTCTCTGGTGTTGCAGGGTCTCAGGGAAGTGTGACTCGGGTGGACTCTTTTTTGTTTTGAACACTTGCAGGTGGCCAGTTACACACGAGGCTTTCTAAAATCCGTGCTTTGGGGGAATTTAGCCTTAATGTATCCAATAACTTGGGAGTGGCAGAGGGTCAGCAGTCAGCTCTGCTGGTAAGAGACGTGTGATCCTAGAAATGTGCACAGCGGTCAGTGTGACTTGAGTCCCACTCAGCCTGTCCCAGGCACAGCAGCCGCAGTGCTGGTGACACGTGGTCTGGGCTCTGCTTCACGTTTCTCTGCCTTACAGGTGGGGAAACTGAGGCAGGGACGGGGAGGGGTGGAAACAAGCCAGGTGCAGGACGGCGGCAGGGCACTCGGGACGTCCCGCTTACAGCGGAAGACCTGAGCTCACCCCGCCACGGCCGCCGGAGCCCACAGACTTTTTCCTGCAATACTTCTTGAAGGAAGATAGCCGCCAGCTCATGTACTATTTGGGGTGCAGTGTTACAGTTTGCGGTGGCAAGGCCGAGTAAACAATTGTCACTTTTTAAACCAGTTTTCATTATAAAGAGTTTGTTCCTAATTACCCTTGTAAATTGACCTTTTGTTGTTGTTGAGACAGAGTCTGAAGCTGTCGCCCTGGGTAGAGTGCTGTGGCGTCACAGCTCACAGCAACCTCCAACTCTTGGGCTTAAGCAATTCTTTTGCCTCAGCCTCCCAAGTAGCTGGGACTATGGGCGCCCGCCACAACGCCCGGCTATTTTTTGGTTGTAGTTGTCATTGTTGTTTGGCAGGCTGGGGCTTGATTCGAACCTGCCAGCTCTGGTGTATGTGGCTGGTGCCTTAGCCGCTTGAGCTACAAGCTCCGAGCCTGTCATTTCTTGTATTCATAGAAAACCTATGGATTTAAAGATATTTAATGGGGTTTAATTCATTGCATTTATGCTAATGGAACCTCAAGCTATTCCATTGTCCACTGACAGCCTCTTCACATCTGGGTCCTGAGTCCTTTTGAAATGACCCTAGTAGTCTTTAATAACTTCTTTCCTCTTTGGTCTCCCAAGGTTTTCTTTCTTTCTTTCTTTTTTTTTTTTTTTTTGGCCTGGGCTGAGTTTGAACCTGACACCTCTGGCATATGGGGTTCGTGCCCTACTCCTTTGAGCCACAGGCACCGCCCCCCAAGATTTTCTAAGTTCGTCTCACACAGCTTGCTCCTCAGACCTGAAATCAGTCATTTCAAGACCACAATCTGGCCCTGTGGGTATTTTTTGCTACTGAGTTAGCCCTTATTTCTAGGTTTATTCAATAAAAAGAGACAGGAAATATATATAGTTAAAATACCTTATTAATTCATAAAATCTATAATTCCAAGCCCAGTTCAGGACTATGGGGTTTTTACATAACTTTTTCCATATTACCTCTGTGGTCCTTTTCTTCCATCCTAATAATTGCAATCTTCAAGTTTACAGGGGATGTTATAGGTAGAATATATTGCAGAATTGCTTACGTGTCTTAAATCACCACACTATTCACAAAACAGATTTAGAATAGCAATTCTAATATTATATTTAATAAACCATATGTTTAACTAAATAGTTTTAATTTCATTTGACATTTGTTCAATCTTTCTCTGAATTTGTATTACAAGGACTGGTGTCGACATTGCCAGAGCACATAGGCATTACATACTTGACTCTCTCCATTTTAATCTCCATTTGGTTCTAATTCTATAAGTAACTGTACATTTAATACCCTCCACCAGGGGTTATCTTGATTGTCTCTAGTAATTTTGGATGTGTGATGCTCATTCTTTAAGAGCTTCCTTCAGGAGGGTTCGTGCGATCAATATATCCTGAGTTCTTGCACGTTGATAACCGATTTCTCATCCCTTTTCTAGTTAAAAATCAGGTTTTTTGGGGGGGATTAAAATTACCTTCTCATATTTTTATGATATTCAAAGATTTCTCTAGAATAAATCTCAGTGTTATAGAGCTGGCTTAATATTCTCAGGTATCTGATATACTCTTTCAATATGTAATTCCGATTATTATTAATTATTGTTATGTTATTCTGGAAAAGTTTCTTGAATTATATTGTAAGTATTTATTCTGCTTTTGAGCTTCGATTTTGTTCCTTAGGGACTCTTACCATTTGCACCTTATTTATTTATTTACTTTATTTTTTGATACAGAGTCTTACTTTGTTACCCTTGGTAGAGTGCTGTGGCAGCATAGCTCACAGCAACCTCAAACTCTTAGTCTCAGGTGGTTCTCTTGCCTCAGCCTCCCAAGTAGCTGGGACTATAGGCATCCACCACAAGGCCCACATCTCTATTTTTTTATTTTTTATTTATTTGTTTTTTTAGAGACAGAGTCTCACTTTGTCGCTATCCGTAGAGTGCTATGGCATCACAGCTCTTGGGCTTAGGTGATTCTCTTGCCTCAGCCTCCCGAGTAGCTGGGACTATAGGTGCCTGGCTATTTTTTGTTGCAGTTTGGCCGAGGCTGAGTTTGAACCCGCCACCCTTGGTATATGGGGCCGGCGCCCTACTCACTGAGCCACAGGCACCACCCACACATCTCTATTTTTTAGAGATGGGGCTTATTCTTGCTCAGGCTGGTCTCAAACTCCTAAACTCAGGTAATCTACCCACCTTGGCCTCCCACAGTGCTAGGATTACAGGCATGAGCCTGGCTCCTGGTTATTTATTGTTTTATGTTTCACTTTGAAAAATATTCAATATTTGTAACTTCCTCTTGAATCATTTTTAACTGTCTCTTTTTGTTAGTTTAAAAATTTTAGAATATTCCATAATCTTCATTTTTTTTTTATCTATTTTTTGTGAGGCATTATATGTTGTGTTTATGTACTCATACATTTCTCCTGGTTTAGACCTATTTTCTAAATGATTTTTTTTTTTCCATTTTAATTCATCCCTGAGATCTGTTTTATGTCTGAACATTAAACCAACTTTGCACTACTGAAATAAAAGCAATTTGATTGCGATGTATTATTGTTTCACATGCCATAGATGTAGTTTGTACTTTTGTTTATAATTTTTGCATGCATACTTAGAAGAGAGACTGACCTGTGATGCTATTCTTGAGATATTCATTTCAGCTTTGGTATGAAGCTTATGCTGATCTCATAAAAAGAGCTGAGCAGTATGTTCTTTTATTTCTGCTTCCTGGAAGATTTTTATGGAAACTTGCAACTATTTCTTCCCAAATTACTTGGAAGAATTTATCAGGAAATCCAGTCATCTCTGGAAATCATTTTTTGGAAATGTTTTTAATTACTCAAATAATTTTTTGAATAAATATAGGATTATTAGATGTTTTTAGTTGGCTTTTTTATCAAGTTGTATTTTTTTAATAATTTATAATTTTGGACGGATTTTCAAATTGATAAGCATAAAATTTAATATATACAATTGTATGGTTTTTAGTGTATCCATAAAGATATGCAACCATCACCAGAATCCAATTTTGAAAGATTTTTATCCCCCCACTCAAAGAAATCCATTATACATTAGTAGTCATTCTTCATCTCCCCAACTCTCTTGGCCCTAAGCAACCACCAATCTACTTTTCTCTACATATTTGCGTATTCCAGGAATTTCATATAAGTGGAATCATACAGTATGTGATCTTCTGTGAGTGGTTTCTTTTATTTTGCATAATGATTCATCCATCTGTAACATGTATCTGTATTTTCATGGTTTATCTGTGCTGTAATAAGGTTCAGCCATGCTGTAACAAGTATCTATATTTTATTTCCTATTGTGGCTGAATAATATTTCATTGGTAGATTTTGTTTTTTCATTGGTAGATTGACATTTTGGTTATTTCTACTTTTTTTTTTTTTTTTTTTTGAGATAGAGTCTCAGTTTGTTGCCCTCAGTAGAGTGCTGTAGCATCATAGCTCACAGCAACCTCAAACTCTTGGGCACAAGCAATTCTCTTGCCTCAGCCTCACAAGTAGCCGGGAATACAGGTGCCCACCACAACACCTGGCTATTTTTAGATATGAGGTCTCATTCTGGCTCAGGCTGGTCTTGAACCTGTGAGCTCAGGCAATCCACCGGCCTCGGCCTCCCAGAGTTCTAGGATTACAGGCCTGAGCCACTACGCCTGGCCTATTTCTACTTTTTGATGTTATAAATACACTCCTTTGAAAATTCATGTACAAATTTTTGTGTGGAAATAAGTTTTTAATCTCTTTTGAGTAGGTATCTAGTAGTGAAATTAATGGGTAACAGGGTCAGTTAAAGTTTAATATTTTGAGAAACTGCCAATCTGTTTTGCAAAATGGCTGTACTGTTTTATATTTCCACCAACAATATATGAGGGTTTCAATTTCTTGTCTTAAGCACTAGCATATGATCAATCCTGGAGAACATTTCATATGCACTTCAGAAGAACATATACTTTGCTACTGTTGGGGTGAGCGTTCTATAGATATTTGTTAGATCTAGTTAATACATAGTGTTGTTCAAGTCTTCCATATCCTTGTTGATCTTCTGCCTAGTTGTTCTAGCCTTTATTGACAGTGGTGTATTGAATTTTTCAACTAATATTGAATTATCTATTTCTCCCTTTAATTCTGTTAGTGCGTCTTCACGTATTTTTGTTACTCTGTTAATAGGTGCACATATGTTTGTCATTATTTTGTGTCTTCCTAGTGAATTGACCTTTTTTTCATTATCAAAGAGGCGTTTCCTCTTTATATCCAATAACATTTTTTTTGTTTTAAAGTGTATTTTCTTTATTGGTATTAGTATAGCCACTTTGGCATTCTCATTGTTGCTATTTGTATGATATGAATATATATATATTCTTTTAATCAGAATATATTTTTATCTTTGAATCTAAGGTGTGTCTCCTATAGACAACGTATATTTTGGTCTTATTTTTAAATCCACTTTGACAAATTCTGCCTCTTGATTGGATTGCTTGATGCATTCGCATTTACTTTTATTGTTAATATGGTAGGATTTATGTCTGTCATTTACCTTTTATGTTTCTCTCTTTTCTCTTTTTCTTCGTCGTCATCTTCTTTCTCTTTTCTTCTTTTGAGACAAAGTCTCACTCACTCTATCCCCAAAGCTGGAGTTCAGTGCAGTGGTCTGGTATCAATGAAAGTCTGGGTATGACTTTGTTCACATTGCCTCGTTTTGTGTTGTTATTTTCAAATATACTACCTTTCTACATGTTATATGGAAAACAATCTGAATATAAACATATTGTCTGTATACTTACTTTTTAAATCAGTTAAAGGAAGGAAAAGAAAATTGAAATTATATCATATTTAGTCAGCATTCCTTGTTTTGTTTTTGTGGATTTGAATTACTGGCTGGTATCATTTGAAGAATTTCCTGTAGTATTTCTTGGCAAGCAAGTCTACTAGCAATGAATTCCCTTACTTTCTCTTTACGTTTATTAGTTATGGTACGACATTGATGGCTAAGTTATGGAAGAGGAATAAAAAGTATAATGTGATGTACTATATGCTGTATGTTTTACTTAAGTGGCATTAGCAAATTATCATATTTGTTGATAGAAACCATATAAAGCTACCATCACAATTCTTCAGGAGTGTTTCATAGAATATTGATGTTAATGAAGACTATGTGAGTTTCAAATTTTTAATTTTTCTGACCTTATCATCAACAATTTTTCTCCCAACATTGCAATACCAACATTTGAGTTCTGAAGTATATCTCCCCCCCCCCCACAGAAATTGTTCCACAAGTTTAAAAAGTTCCCAAAGTGAAAGAGTGTACACGAGGTTTATCAAGTTTTCAGATGCCTTTCAGAATGTTACGGTAACATTGTCCAAGATGCAATGTTCTTCTGTTGAGTTCACCCAACTTTAAATATCTGCACATATTGTATATACAACTTTTTATCTGACATATTACAGCCTATGGAGTGTGAACAGACACAATGCCAGCAGATGCTTTATAGGGACGTGTGTGGTTAGGCTCACCTCTTGTGTTTCATGAGCTACTGTTCTCTACATTTGGCATTTAGAGATCCTGTGTGCACCAGGGCTACCCACTCAGTGAAATGCCCAATTATGATTGTAATTTCCCCTTGTGAATAACTGCCATCCACAAAGATGTTCTTGATAATTTTTTATCCTTTAAAAAAGATTCATAAAAAGCATTTTATACAAAGTGAAATTGAATAGAGATAACTGGTACTTCTTTGGGAAAACTTCACTGTGAATCCAAACAAGATGTGGTTCCCGTCTGTCCTCTGAACTTGCTACTATATATGTATAGAACACATCTGAAGCTGCTATGAAATATCCATGTCTTATCTTCCCCCTCTGGAATCTTAATCCCAGGGTACTCAGCTACTGGGTACTCTGGGAGATGAACAATTGAACTGTGGAGTGAGATGTGCAAGAAAAGACCTCAAATGGACCTCAAATGGACCCAAAGCATGGAGCAAAACCAGTCGTCTGGAGATCTAAAACAGAATCACTACAGCTCACCCCTTGATTGAAGGAAAACAAAATCTTGTTTATGTCATTGAGTTTTGAGGTGGTTTGTTCCACAGCATTGCTGCCACAAGAACTAACACAACATCCTCCAAATCATCCACATAGGTATTACCATTATGCCTAATGTGAAGCAAGTGTGTACTCTGAAATTTTGAGAATTCTTGAACTCTTGGTAAGTCCCTGACACATTTCAAGTGGTTAAAGTTTCCCCAAATTTGGTAATGTGCTATAAAAATGTCTTCCTAAACGTTTATTATCATGCAAAGTTACCTCTATTCAATTTCACTTTGTATAAAATGCTTTTTATGAATCTTTTTTAAAGGCTAAAAAATTATCAAGAACATCTTTGTAGATGGCAGTTATTCACAAGGGGAAATTACAATCATAATTGGGCATTTCACTGAGTGTGTAGCCCTGGTGCACACAGGATCTCTAAATGCCAAATGAATAAAGAAACTTAAATATTGGATCTTGTTCTCTCCACTTGAAAGGGAGAAAAAGCTATTCTAAAGTGATGGAGGGATGCTCATAGCTAGTTTTGCAACTCTCTGTGAACTTGGGCATTGTGTTGCTATGAAGCAGCACGTTTCAACGTATCTCTAAACCAGGGGTGTCCAACCTTCTTTTGCTCAGCTGTACATTGGAAGAATAAGAGTTATCTTGGGCCACACATTAAATACACAAACACTAACAAAAAGCTGATTAGCAACAAAAAAGTCCATGCGTAATTTTTGTGATATCTGACATCACAGATAAGCAAAATGTTCTCAAATAATCAGCATGTGGCCCATGGGCCACAGGTTGGACACCACGGCCCTAAACTACAGAACCTTGAAAGTAGAAAAAGAAAGCCAGAGAACACCATCTCATGGAGCCTCATTCATTCATCCAATACTTATTGATCATGTTGATTCTGTATAAAATACTGTGCTGAGGACTGCACAGAATGTAGAGATCTCAGCACTCAGAGGATTAAGATTCCAGAGGGGGAAGATAAGACATAGATATTTCATAGCAGCTTCAGATGTGTTCTATACATATATTGTAGCAAGTTCAGAGGACAGACGGGAACCACATCTTGCTTGGATTCACAGTGAAGTTTTCCCAAAGAAGGACGCCTAAAGGTAGTGACTAGAAGAATGTATAATATAGTAAGCAGAGCTGAAAGATCAAAGATAGACACAATTAGACCTATGAAACACAAAAGGCTGGAAAGTCAGACTAAAGTTCAGATTATAGAGGGTCTTGAATGTCAATCTTAAGAGTTTGGGCTATACTCTGTTAGCAATGAGTGTCACAGAAAGTTTTGCAATAGATCAATGGCATAATCAGAGGACCTTGAGTGGGATAATAAGAGCTATAGGGAGAACCTGAATATCGGAAGGCATACTAGTCTCTGGAGCAATAAGTGTAATCCAGGTATAAAACAATAAATGATGAAAGTGAAGTAATGGCAATGCAAACAGAAGAAAAAATAATAGAGGTATATAAAGGGTAAGTTGTCAGGTCTTGGTCTGTAGTTGGATACATTCATTTATTCATTTAATAAATATTGTCAGGAACTATACTGGTTAGTAGGAATGCAAAAGTAACCAAACAGACATGACCCCTTCCTCATGGGCATATGGTTAACATTTGTCTTTAAATGAATGGGAGCTATAATGAAGTCTATCAACATTCTCTATGGTGTTACCAGAGAGCTACAGTGGGAGAGTTAATGAGTCAGGGAGAAAAGGAATGCTTAGTGGATGAAGTGACATATCAACTGAGATGAGAAGGATGATGAGGTGTTAATTAGGGACAGTTTGAAGGGAAGGGCATTTCATGCAGACTGGAAAGATGTGCAGTGATCCACTGGAGTCTGCAGGCCTGAAAGGAGGGCACCGTGGGCTAGACTACTGAGAATGGAAGGACTAGAGCACAAGGTGAGGCTGCAGAGACCATGCAGAGCCCTGTAGACTAGTGCTACTCAAAGTGCTAGTGCACAGATAAGAAGCTTACGTCAGAATGTAACTCAACACACTGCTTCTTCCTTTGCTTTGCTTCCTTCTCTTCTCTGCTTTCCTTCCTTCTCTCCTTCACCCCTTTCTTCACTCTGTCTCCCAGGCTGCAGTACACTGGCCTTATCACAGCTCAAGACAACTTCGAACTCCTGGACTCAAGCAATCCTCCTGCCTCAGAGGTGTGCCACTACTCCTGGCTAATTTAAAACAATTTTTTTTTTTTTTTTTAAAGACAGGGTCTTGCTATGTCACCCAGGCTGATCTTCAACTACTGGTCTCAAGCAGTCCTTTCACCTTGGCTTCCCAAAGTGCTGGCCTTGTAGGCAGGAGCCATTGCTGGCTTACACTGTCTCTTTCATCAAGAAAGTCTAGTTTTTAAAAAGGAGACACCTTATTTTTACCAAAAACCCCCAAGATTTGGAACACACATGTCCTTGTCTTCTTTCTTCTAACTATGGCTGCCTTCCAAGGCATACTCCATAATGCAGCCACTGCCACCTCCTCTTCTCATCCTCTGTAACTTCTCATTGTTGTGAGGATAAAGACAAAACTCATGATAGTCTAAAATAGTGCTTCATTCAAGGGTAAAGTCCACAGACTGGCTGCTGGTTGAAAAGTTACTATTCTTGGAAGATAAGGAGTTTGCTTTGGAATATAAATCACATCTGTACTAAACGTGCTATTTAGATCAGTAGGTTTTGTTTGTTTTTTTCTGCCCGGTAGCATGTCCCTCCCAACTCATGTACCTGCACAAAGCCCAGCATTTTGTCTTGGCCAGGGGTGAGCCTGGCATGTCAGAAGATCCCAGAGGTGCTGTGGAGAGGCAGTTTTCATTCACCGTGTTTAGGGAAGCATGTTGGTAAACCCACCAGATGACGCAAAAAGAACTGTAGCCATTATTAAGCCATAATTTAACTGAAGTAGAAAAGAGATCATCAGGGAAGGCTTGAAAGAAATCTTGCCACACTGAAATTAAGTAAACTTAAGAAAGTAAGTGTTAATTTGTTAAATGATTAATTAATACAATGAAGTCTTCCATGAGCTGCATTTATAGGCTGCAGCCACAACATGCTAATATCTTGTAGGGAGAATAGAGGAGGATGTTTCAATGGTCAGTCATTATTCAGCACTTCCTCTGTACCAACATGGTGTGGTGCCAGGTATGGGGAATGTAAGCATGAATGAGATCTAGTCCTTGCCTTTGGAGGGCTTAGAGATTATGGAAGGAAAACCAAGTGTTATGTACAGGGATGTCAGGGAGCAGAACAATGAGGCACTAAACAAGCAGGAGAGGAGAAGAAAGGTGCCTCCAAATCAAGACTGGGGAAAAACTGGAAGTTGGCCCATTAAATAAAGGTACTCCTGGACCTGTGTAAAGGCCCAGGCAGGAATGACAGAACCTCAGAAACATCAAGCAGTTCCATGTGCCTAGAGAAAAGATACAAAGAAGAATCTAGCAAGAAATAAGACAGCAGAGGTAGGCAAATTATGAAGCAGCTTATATTTCAAGCTAAGGAATACAGCTACGATCTTGAGGGCAATGAGAAATCTTTGGCTTTCCAGGAGCCAATCTGATATATGGAGAAAACTGTCTTTATTATAAATCATCTGCCTGGAGGGGGAAAGTAAGCCTGAGGAGAAGGTAAGATCACTCAGAGACACTATAAAATGTCTGAAAGGGTAGAAACTGAGGATGGAAACATGAAGAATACTAGCATTTAGAATAGGTAAGTAAAAGAATCCCAAGAATGAGATTGAGGAGAAGAAATTAATAGAGGCATAAAAAAATCAGATGGTTTCATGGAAAACAGGGAGGATGCAATTTTAAGAAGGTAGTGGACGACTACATTAAATGATGCTAGAGACTAAAAAAGATGGCTATACAACTGAGAAATCATAGTGAAAATTAGAAACAATTTAAATTTCCATCAACAGAAAAACAGATACATTATTGTACGTTCCTACATGGAATATTACAATAGGAAAGCAAACTAAAGCAGGACATGTTAACATGAATGAATTTAGAAAAGATAACAAAGTAGCCAGTGAAGACAAAATTAAATATCATGTGCTGTATACTTACATATGTAGCAGAAATGTAAAGACATACATTGTAATGATAAATACCAAGTTCAGAAGAGCAGTGATCCCAGAATTAGTTGTGATTGGGAGAATGTTTACACAGGACTCTTTAACAGAAATGGTATGATTTCATTTCATAAGGTGGTTTGTGGAGGTACCAGTGTTTACTATGTTATAATTAGAGCACGTTTCACATAAAAGTCATTGTTGACCATAACAAGATTTTAGCACCCTTCAGCGCACGTGTGTGTTGTAGTAAGTTGAGGTACCCAGAATGCAGTGGGTGGAAGAGTAATGCTGTAGAGACACTTAGCTGTATGTTAGTCAACTTCCACGTCCCTCAGTTTCCGTTAGTAAAGTGGAATATAGTAGTATATTCCTTGAGGAGATGTTAAGAAAATGGTGCCTGTGGCTCAAAAGGGTAGGGCGCCAGCCCCATTTGCCGGAAGTGGTGGGTTCAAACCCAGTCCTGGTCAAAAACTTCAAAAAAAAAAAAAAAGAAAGAAAGAAAATGAAATGATTTCATACTCACAGTGCTTAAAATAAAATAATGCCTAGGACACAAAGTACTCATTACCAGCGGGGGGTAGCAAGCATCATCAACAGACAAAACAAAGGGATTCATAGCAAACGCAACAAAGTCCTGATTTATTGAACCTCTACCATTTGCCAACAACCATATGAGGCTATGCAGAAACTACGGAAATTGTCATTTGTAGAAATTAACACATAGATTTCATGAACGACAGAGGTTCCGTCAGCCGTTCATACTTCCCTTATTGAGTGTAGTCTCTGTTTTAAGAAAAAAAAAGAAATTGTCACACCGGTACCTTACTTTTACTCCGATCGATCAGTAAACCCCTTTACAAAGCCTAAAGCCGAGGCCCAGCCCACAGTCCCGCGCGCTCGCCCGCCCATGGAGGCGGGGTCTGCGTACTGGCGCACGGCGAGCGTGCTGACGTTTTGCGCTCCGCCCCCTGCCGGTGCCCGCCCTTGGACTCAAACCGCAGCCCCGCCCCTAGGGAGCTACGGGGCTGCCGCCAACGGCCGGGGCTGCTGGGCGGGAAGCAGCGCGGGAGCGCGGCGTTGAGGGGCCGGCCGGCCTGGTCTGGGCCCCTGGCTTGAGTCTTCTGGCCTGGCAGCCGCCGCCGCTTGGCCGTGGGTGCCGGAGCGGCCTGGCGGCGACCCGAGGCTCCTCAGGTGTGGGGGCGTCGTCTCCGCGCCGGGCATCCCCCGAGGTCGCCCTCTGGCCATGATCGACTCAGTGAAGCTGCGCCGCGACGGCGCGACGGACTTCTTCTCGCACTATGAGTACCTGTGCGCGCTGCAGGACTCGGTGCCGCTCCCCGCGGTGCGCGCCTGCCTCCGGGAGGGCGTGCTGGACTTCAATGCCGACCGCCTCCGCGTGGTGGACTGGGCGCCTCTCCTGAGCACCCTCAAGATTAATAAAGACCTGCCCTTGATCTCTATCAAGAGCTTCTTCCAGCCGTGGCTTGGAGAAATAGGTTTGTAGTTCCTGCTTCCAGCGTCTCTCGGTCGGTGGGGCCGAGTGGGTTTTGGGCAGGTCCAAGGTGGAGCTTGGGCCCTAACATCAGGCGCCCAATACCGGGCTGTGTGCAGTAAAGGGAGGTTTGGAATTTGGGGCTTGGAACACTTGCTAGCTAGGGTACCCTCGGCGATTCACTGAAGGTCCCTGGCCCTTAATGTTCTGAACCGTAACATGGGCTTACTAGCAGGGCCCACCTCATATGGTTTTTAAAGGGGTTTACTGATTGATACTAGTAAAAGTGAGATATCGGTGACAATTTCTTTTTTTAAAAAAATGGACACTGCACTCAGTAAGGGCTATATGAACGGCTGAGTGAACCTCCTCTGTCGTTCTTGGTATCTTCTATGTCTGTGTTAATTTCTACGATGATTGTAAGGATTCCTAGAGGAAATGATGCTTGTTGTAGCTCTTAGCACAATTTGAGGTGACATGAAACATTCGACATATGTTACCTATTTTATCGAATAACTTTATTTGCCTGATAGAGAACTAAGCAATACACCCCAGCCTTTGTCTACGTTTTTGAAATGTGTCTCTTAAGAATTTTAAAGGGTGCTTTACAAAGATAACCCATTTTACACGTGTAAGGTGGTATAATTAGGGATTCAAGCACCCTGATTATTCAGAAAACATATTAGGTAAATCATGACATAGGAGAAAATGATTTTTATTCCTTCTAGCACTTAGCATAGCGTTTTGTACACAATAGAGGCACCTTTTGTTATCTAGCTAGCTAGATAACAGGAGAGAACAGTTTGTGCAAAAATCTTGGAACTGGGACAGTATGGCAAGCTGAGGCACAGGACTGGAATTTAGGATTTGAGAAAGAGCAGAGAGAGTTGAGGCTTGAAACCTAGTAAGGGTCAAATAGGAAGTGTCCTTGTTTGTTTTGTCAAGAAGTTTGATGTTTATCATGAAGTTTGAGAACCATTGACGGATGATGAGATGGACTTTCCCTAGGAACTCATTCTGACTTCCATATACAGGACAAATCAAAATTGCGAGGAGGATGGATTGTTGTAATCTGAGGGCCCAGATTAAGAAATGGAAAAGAAGGGCTAGATTTCATGTATCCTAAAAGAAGGGATGGGCCTTGGTAACTAGTTAGATAAGGGAGGGCAGCATGTTTGGGTGACCGATTACAGCGGCATCCTTGCATGAGACACAGCAGAGCTGGAAGGGATTGGGGATGGAAAGAGGGTCTCAGTCTTTAGTATTTTAAGAGGGGCCTGTGGGACATCTCAATGTGTCTGCTAGGCAGGTCTGGGCCCAAGATATGCATATTTGAGCTTAGAAGGCATAGAAGGCACCTAAAGTTACCCACAAAGAAGATGTAGAAAATTGTATGTCTAAAAGGTGTTTTTTCAATGTACAGTCTGGAATGTATTTATTTTAAGCTGAGAGAGGGTGTGAAGAATTAGGAGAGGAAATAATTTTTGATTTATTAAAAAAAAAAACCCTGATCACTTGTCAAGTGCCTGCTCCTTTTCTAGTCTCTGGGTTAGCACCATCTATTATCTCTTCTGCAAGGACAGTTCAACACTTCTCCCAGTGAAGAGAAGTCAGCTTATTCTCCACATCTCTTTCAGGTGTAGGAATTGCCCTGTACCTCTGAAGAGACTTTGTTTAACTAAAGTCTCAACAAAACCAAAATAAATTAAAGATAGGAGGAATTTCGGAGTGAAGGCTAGAGTACTTGATCTTGCCTAGTATTTTGCACTGAATGTAAGAAAAATGTATTACAGACTATTTCTCTTCAGATCTGTTTCACTGAACCTTCTTTATGTCTTGCATCCAGTGGGTGTAGATTGTAGATTTTAACTTCCTAAATATTGTCATTTTGCCTGGACTGTTATAGATGTTCCTAGCTGGTTATGTTGCCTCTAAACTAGATTTTTCTCAGTTCAACTGCCTAATTTAGTTCCAGTGGTCTTTCTGAAATGAAAAGATATGCTTAAGGTGACATACCCTCATGGGACCTGTGTCTATTGTTTGCACAGCTTGTGATCTGCACAGAAGCACTGATATCTGAGCTATGCATTGCCAGGCCTCCTGGGGTTAGTTGGCCTTGAAGAAGGGGTGAATTTTCTAATCATTCCCTTTATTTGGTACTGCAGCTAAGTTTTTCTAACCTGCTAGGGGCACCCTTCATGTGCCAGTGGTAGCCCTGGTCCTCATCACCTATGAGACAAAAGCCAACTCTCCCAGGCTTGCTTCCGCCTCCCTACTTTGATTTTCTGGCTCTTCCCAGTTCTCTGGGCTTTAGTCCTCTCCACCTGCAGTATTTGCTGTGCCCTGCAGGTGTCAGGCTTGGATACCTTTGTATGTGCTGCTACCTCTATTGTGAGTGCATTTCTTACTCCGTAGTCATCCTCATTTTTCTATATTCAACTTCAGGGTAGTTTTAAAGCTATCCATTAGGTGTAACTTCCTTGTTTCCAAAAGAACCTCTCTCTGTATAATTTGTGTATATCTCATGTGGCTTGAATTTACATGTAACCCACTTTAAAAGAACTGTGTCTAAGCACAGAGCAGAAGCTTTTTCATGCATGGTAAACTGTATGATTGAAATCACTAATTTTACAATAATTTTGCTTTAGGTTCTGACATAAATAAAGTTTGCAGAAGTCGTGTTCCTGCAATAAGATTCAAAGATGTGACCTTCCAGTTATGTAAAGCTCTTAAAGGCTGTTTAAGTGTATCAAGTGTGCTAAGGAACTTGGAGCTAAATGGACTAGTTCTGAGAGAGAGAGATTTAACTGTTTTAACAAAGGTAAGCTTTCTCCAATGTGTCTGCAAACGTTTGATAGTTACTTTTGGAGGGAAAAAAACTCAATAAATTTTTAACTTTTTCCCCTCATTAAAGGGATTGAATAAATCGGCTTCTTTGGTGCACCTGTCTCTTGCAAATTGTCCAATTGGAGATGGAGGTTTAGAAAGTGAGTTTAAATCTTAATTAACTCTCTTCCCATCAGACTGGTTTCCTATGTGCCATGTTAATTCCTGTCTGTTCCTTTTTCTTACTGCTGCTTCTATCTAGACTACCTTCTGTGCCTGTTCAAACCTTAGTCCAGTCTCACATCTACCATGAAAGCTTGTCATGCTGAATACTCTCTGAACTAATTTTACTTAAGGTTGTGATAAGCCACAGACCACGCAAATACTATATACTGTTTGGTATTCTCTGTTTTTTTATATTAGTTCATCTTTTAAAATTTTTCTGAAAGACACATTTATGGAAAGGACAGTAGCAAAATGTAAAGAGAAAATCATCATTATTTTAGATAGTTAAAACAAATGTATAAAACATATACAATTTTAATGCATTGTGGTATATACCTAAATAGAAAATATTTGCAAAGTGCTATAGAAACATATAAAAATGGGGTTGGGGAGTCATGGAAGCAGTCGCGGAAGGTAACTATTGATTGGGGTCCTGAAGAATTAATTAGTGTGTGTTCGTTGTGTGGAATACTGGTCTGAAGGGGCAAGGAAGTCTGCGTTTCAATTTGAGGGAACAGAGAGAAGTTTGAGGTTCTCTGTGTTCTATTGTTCTAGTAGATTAGGTGAATCTACCAGCACCCAATAAAATTCTGGGTTTATAGTTAACACTAAATTGTTGATTGATAAATGAGATCAAGTCCTGTTGTTGGAAATGAAAATAGGAAGAGTCTTACACTTTTCAGATTTTTATTTTTATTTCAAATGTCTCAAAAGGTATATAGTACTTTACTGTATGGCTGGGAGTAAGTTTGCAACGTTCAGATTCTCCATTTTAGTGTCTAAGTAGAGTTAAACTATATTATAAACTGGAATAACATGTCATGACTGAAATATTTTAGAATACACGAATCCATCAGTTGCTTCGAAAGATTATGGATGGTGATTTTAAGAACACAACTCTAAACAACACAAGAAAAGCAAATAAATCAAGGTTGTATCGGCTCTTCATCTTATTGTGTATGTGGTCTTTTTTTCTTTTTAGTTATTTGTCAAGGTATAAAGAGCTCTGCCCCTCTAAAGACAGTCAACTTCTCGGGTTGTAATCTGACATGGCAGGGAGCAGATCACATGGCCAAGATCTTAAAGGTGACTTTATGTTCATATTTTCATGAAAAAATATTATGTGATTGAGGCATATGAATATTTTGATACAAGATGGCAATTTTGTTTGTCTTGTGATGCATATGGAAGTTGTAGTTGCAGTTTTGTTGAATGAACATGACCAATTTTCAGTTTGGGGTTCTACCATTTAGTAAAGGTAGTGTACTTAATCCTAAAAATAAGATTTAAATATATATATATATATATATATATATATATATAAACTTAGAATTATAATACATTATGAACAATACTTTTGCATACTTTGATTGAAGATGTTTATTATGGCACTGAATGAAAGTGTATGCTGTTACAGCCCTCAAAATGACTCAAGTATTTATTAACTACTGTAGATATAAACTAATAAAAATCACAATATTAACATAATATAGTTTTGAAGACAATAATTTTTAAGGTGCTTTAATTTTTTTTTTTTTTTTGTAGAGACAGAGTCTTACTTTATCGCCCTCGGTAGAGTGCTGTGGCGTCACAATTCACAGCAACCTCCAACTCTTGGGCTTAGGTGATTCTCTTGCCTCAGCCTCCCGAGTAGCTGGGACTACAGGCCCCCACCACAAAGCCTGGCTATTTTTTTTGTTGTTGCAATTTGGCTGATGCCGGGTTTGAACCCTCCACCCTTGGTATATGGGGCCGGCGCCCTACCAACTGAGCCATAGGCGCCGCCCAAGGTGCCTTAATTTTATAGTGGTTAAAACTGCTATGTTTTGGTCTAAAATTACTTCTGATTTGATATGAAGCCTTTTTAGTAATTTGATGTTATAATAGATAAGGGATAGGCAGACCTATGGACCAAATCTAGCCCATTACTTATTTTTGTAAATAAAATTTTTGGAACATAGCCATGTCCACTTGTTTTCATACTTAAGTGTGGCTGCTTTCACCCGACACAAGGAGAATTTAGTGGTTGCAAAAGAAACTATGACTCACAAAGCTGAAAATGCTTACTTTGGGGACTTTACAGGGCAAACCCACTGACCCCAGAGACAGATGAGGGTCAAGAGCATGGATTCTGAAGCCAGACAGCCATGGTTAAAATCCCAGCTCTTTCCCATTTAATATCTTGTAACCACAGACAAATTACTTAACCTTTCTGTGCTTCAGTTTCCTCATCTGTAAAATATGTATAATGAGAAAACCTACTTTGTTAGTCATTTTGAGGATTAAATGAACTAGTGTATATAAAATAGTGCCTGGCATATAATAAGCACTGTATAAGTGTTTGTTCTTATTTCCTCTCATTTTTATGTAGTTATTATTAATAAAAAAGTGATACAATTTTCTTTTGAAAGTGTCATGGGGGTGTCAGTCTTTTGTTTAAGAATGTTAATAAGGGTATTTTTCCTATTTTAAAGTCAGTGTTTCCTGTTACCAAAATTTACTTTATGAATGTAAGGTAATACTTGCTGTTAAAATCCAAACCACCAGTTTCCTAAGGCCTGTCAACCTGGCTTTGCATATTCCAGGCCTCTAAAGTTGGTGTACATACCCAAAGAAATATGTGACATCCCTTGGGTTAAGAGAAGAAAATATTAGAACCTGTGTTTTGATTTTTGTATTGTTTTTAAAATACCTATTGTTTTTGTATAGTTTATAATGTATATGAAATATGTGTATAGAACTTCATGTGTATAATTTATTGATAAGTAAGATACATGTCAAAAAAATGTTTACTAGTAGCATAACCAATCAAATTTTTGACAAGATAGAATTTAAAAGGTCACTAATGATAAGATTAGAAGCATTCTTTGTTTTTTGGCAGATAAGGAAAATAAAATTCTTGCTTGTTAATTAAATGGTTTATATACATAATCATCAGCAGGTTAGAGTCATACAACTAATCAGTGGCAGACTAGGATCTGGGTTACTAGGCTCTTAAACTGATCAGAATCTGCTGTCTCATCGGTCTCTCCAGTTGACTTTCTTGTCGTATATATACTGGATGTGTGTGTATAAAGCTCTGACATAATCAGCTGTACTTAGTTCCTTTTAGTGTTCCTGTTTCCCTATACAAGGCTCTTAATTTTATCTTATTAAATCTTTGAAGTATCAGACCATAAGAAGGCATGAAGAAACCTGGGCTGAGAGTCTTCGCTATAGGAGACCTGATCTTGACTGTATGGCGGGCTTGAGGCGTATCACGCTGAATTGCAACACGCTTATTGGTGACCTAGGTGCATGTGCTTTTGCAGACTGTCTCAGTGAGGATTTATGGCTGAGAGGTAAGTTAAATGAACTTCTAACATGGAAAATAGTGAATTTTTTAAATATTAATTATGCTTAGTTCTTAGCATGATAATGTCTTAAAATTTTTTAAAATCTCCTTTGTTGTAATAGTTGTCTAATATTAAATGTCCATTTTGCATTTAAGCTTTTATAAAAGTTACATGTATTTTTTATAGAAAATAGTAACAGGAAAACAATGTTACCTATAATCTTAATATCTAGACATAACCCCTGTTCATTTGATATGTATACTTTAAGTATTTTTTATGTAGATACATATGTACACTGAGAGATTAGAGAAACAGAATAGTGTATTTACTATTTTGTAATTCTAGGGCTTTTTTTGAAATTTAATAATGTATCACACTCCATTATTTTGAGGCATAGTAGTTTAATTAATTCCCTACTATTTGATAGTTAGTCTGTGCTTTCCCTCTATTATAAATGACTGTGTGGTAAACACCTTATCTTTGTGTCCATTGAAGTGAGTTCTGTAGGATAAATTCCTACAGTGTAATGACTTATTATGATTTATTTTTAAAGACTTTTGATACATGTTGCTACATTGCCTTCTGGAAAATTAGGTCATTTTGTAGTCTACACTAACACTGTATGTGAGGGCTGCACTTTCATAAACACTGGGTTGTGTCATTTTTAAAACATTAAACTTTGCAAAGACGAGAAAAATCCCACCCTGCTTTTTTTAATCCAGGTGGGATTGTTCTGTAAATTATGTAGCTGTTTTTACTCAGTATAGCATGAGCATTTTAACAAATCAATAAATTTATATCTATCACATCATTTTTAGTGATTGTTAAAAGTTCTATTATGTTACACTTAGTTTATTCATTCTATTAGATATTTAAGCTATTTCCAGTTTTTTACTATTATAAACAGTACTTTGATATACATTCTTGCCCATGTCTATAATTATTTATTTCTGGAAAATTCTTAGAAGAAAAGTTACTGTGTTAACAGAGTATGCACATTTTAAAGGCTTTTGTTGTACCTTTTTGTTGACCTAATCTGACAGGACAACGGTCACATTTCATGGTTTTAATTTGTATTCATTTGCAGTACTAATGAGATTACTTGGTTATTTTTATTAATTTGACTAGTTGGATAATTACATCCTATGCTCATCTGTGGTGAGAGTTTAGTTTGTACAGATTTTACTATATACCATCACAATTTTATATCTGACTTATTTCTCTGTGTTGTGGAGTGTCTTAGTTCAGTCTTCTGGTGTAAAGAGAAGACATTTAATTTTCACAGTTCTGGAGGCTGGCCAGTCTAAGATCAAGGCAGCAGTAGATCCAGTGTCTGTCGAGGATACTCTTCTGGCTTGTAGACATCTGTCTTCTTGTATCCTCAAGTGGTGGGGAGAGAGCTCTAGTCTCTTTCTGTCTAATAAGGACACTAATCCCATGGTGTGGGCTCTACCCTCAAGACCTTGTCTAAATCTGATTACTTCCCAAACGCCTTACTTCCTAATACCATTCAATTTGGGATTAAGGGTTTTAACATTAATATTGAGAGGACACAAAATTGTCCATAACATGGGGTTTTGAAAGATTTCAGTTATTTGAATGTCATAGTATACATGATTTTTGTTAAAAGGCTCATATGATATTCTTTTCTGATGTAACCTGTTTTATACCTGTGCTTTTGTAATGACCCTTTGGGTTTAGATCAGTCAGCCTCAGTGCTACTGGTAATCATGAGCATTTGTCCAGTTCTTTGACCTTTTACTGGGAGAGAGTTCCTCTTGACCATCATTCTTTCCAGATGGGCTTTAGCATAAACCACAAAATCTCTATTCACATGGTCTTTGGATTCATTATCTGTATCCTTTTAGAGTTCTTTCTTTGTCATTTCTATTCTGAAGCTATAAGTTTTCTATTTTCTTTTCCTTTTTATATGTAATTTGTTAAAGTCATTTGAAATTCAAGGTTTTCATCATGAATACAGCCCAATTTCTGAGCTCCAAAGAGTTTTTCCCTATGAGATTTATACTGCCACTAGCATTCTTCCTGGTTATGAACTGATATTCCTCCTGTAATGTTTTTCTCTCCCAAATTATGTAGTTACTTTTTGATTGTGTAATAGTCAAATATGTTGGATAATTAATTGGTAGAAAGGGAGAATAGTTATGGCACACACAAGAAGAGGGCTTTTTTTTTTTTTTTTTCTTATTTTGGATTGTGTGTATGCACATGCTTTCTATTTTTACTTTTTCAATACCCAAGATTAAAAACCTGGGTAGGATGCCTGGAAATTCCTGACTTGGGCAGGAATAAGTGAGAGTATGTTAAATCTGTATAGAGGTATAAAGTGACCCTTTGTTTTTCATCAAAAGCACTTGACCTGCAACAGTGTGGCCTCACCAATGAAGGAGCAAAGGCTTTACTGAAAGCCCTTGAAACCAATAGAACTCTCGTCGTTCTGGATGTAAGAAAAAATCCACTCATTGGTATGTCACCACAGTTGTTTTAGTTGACTAACAAATAGCAAAATAAAAAGAACTTGTTCATGTATGGATGATTTTTAAAACTTAATGTGTTTACTTTCTTAATTTAACACTTTCCTAATCTTGAGCTTCCTTATGTTTTTAGCAGATAATTACTGATTAAAATGGGTTATGCTTGTACCTTGCTTTTGGCTGCTACCCTGACTAGAAACCTCTGAATTCTTAGAAGGAGTATTTCATTCATTTGTTAACTTGACAAGTACTTTTTGCATACTTCTATGTGCCAAACATTGTACTGAGCACATAACAGTGAATCAGCAAGAGAAAATCTTGCCCTTTATGAAGCTTACATTCTAGTGGGAGAGTTCTCATAAAAATGAGTAAATTGGTAAGTAATTTAATATAGATAGTAGGAAATGCAAAAATACGGGATAAGAAGATTCCTGGGGGCAGGTGGGACTATATTAGATGGGTTTGTTTGGGAACAGCTTAACTGGAGAAGTGACATTTGAGTAGAGACTTAAGAAAGGAATAAGCCATGGAACATCCTGGAAAGTACATTCCAGGACAAGGAAGCAGTGAGCACATAGAGGAGGTGGTAAGGTACTGGATGGAATATTTAAGGAAAAGCAAGAGGGCCATCGTGGTCAGAGCACTGAGTGAAGGAGAGCCTTGTATGCTGTGGTGTCAGTTAGCCAGGGGCCTGATCTTGTAAGGTTTTTTTTTTTCCTATTTTTTGTTGTTGAGACAGAGTCTCACTATGTCGCCCTTGGTAGAGTAACATAGCATCTCAGCTCGCAGCAGCCTCAAACTCTTGGGCTTAAGCGATTCTCTTGCCTCAGCCTCCCGAGTAGCGGGGACTACAGGCATCTCCCACTGTGCCTGGCTATTGTTTGTTGCAGTTGTCATTGTTGTTTAGCTAGCCCGGGCAGGGTTCAAACCCGCCACCCTTGGTGTATGTGGCTGGCACTGTAACCACTGTGCTATGAGCGCTGAGCTAGTCTTGTAAGGTTTTCTAAATGAGCTAAAAGAGATGGAAGGATTTTGCAAAGAAAGCATGATCTAAGTAGTGTTTCAAATCAGATGATTCTGGTGGACAGAATAGGTTTTGGGAATGAGGGAACACATAAAAAGAGAACAAGACCAGTTAGGAGACCTTAACAAAGTAGTCCAAGTGGGAGGTGGTTATGGCTTATCTTAGCATGGAAGATAGGAGGTAGTTAAAAGTGGTAGAAGCAAGGAATAGCTAACAATACTTGCAGATAGATTACAAGTGGGGCAAGAAGGAAGCAGTAATTATTATGTGTACAACTGGGTGGTACCATTTACTGAGAAAAGGAGAATATGAGAAAGAGCAACTTTGAAACTGTATCATGATTTTGGTTATATTAGATGTGTTTTAGGTATCTTAAGTGTCTGAACAATGTCCAAGATATTTGTTTTTTATCCAAAGGTATCTAGACCTTGCCAGTTTCAAAGAATTTAGATTTAGTCTTGCTGTTGCCAAAAGGGTAGCTGTTGAAGGCCATATGTAAAGTGGCATACTTTAATCTTATGGTTTTAAGGAAGAAGTTAGAATACTCAAGGAGGGAAATAGGTATATAATTACATATATATTTCATATTTAATTTTATGGGAAAAGCAATAATCACTTGGCTTTTATTTTAAGTGGGAATAGCTGCTGATTGGGAAGCAATTACTATACTTTCAATTTTCACTTTACTTTAGATCATTCTCTGATGAAAGCAGTTATCAAAAAAGTTCTCCAGAATGGAAGAAGTGCTAAGTCAGAGGTATAACATGGTTTATTCCTCTAGAAAGAATTTCTTTTTAATTGTTTGTTTTTTTCTGTTTCTATTTTTTAAAGAGATGGGGTCTTGCTGTATTGTTCGGGCTAGCCTTGAATTCCTAGGCTCAAGCAATCTTCCCACCTCAGCCTTCTGAGTAGCTGGGATTACAAGGGCATGCCATTGTGCCTGACCCTTCTTCTCTTTTTAATAAAATAAAATTAAGGTATTTTCCTACTGCTTTAAAACATTTTCAGTCAAATAAAATAACTTTTCTGTGTTTGAAAATATTAAATGATTCTTTGATCTAGGGTCCCAGAACTGATTGCAAACCTTTTATTAACTTAGGATATCTTAATAATTTCTATTAATAGTTAAGAATAAACTCTCATAAATTGCTTGTAACTAAAATGGAATATTTACTATCTCTCTTCTAGTACCAATGGGTAACTTCTCCGTCAGTGAAGGAACCATCCAAAACTGCTAGACAGAAAAAGAAAACTATAATTCTAGGAAGTGGTCGAAAAGGAAAAGCTACTATTAGAATTGGTAACTCTTTCTGTCTTGGCTTTTTATGTGTTCTAGTATGTTAAAATCTCTTCTCATTCTGTGGTATCAACAATAGGAACCAATATTGACCACATGCATATTCTGAGGACTATAATTGTTCTTCTAGTGATTTGAGAATTTAAGGAATATAGAAATATTAATGAATCATTAGGAAAGGAATGCTAGTACTTCCATTTTTTAAATTAACTTTGTTTTTTCATAAAATATGCATTATTTTGAATATGTTTCCTGGTTGATGATTACTTTTCATACTTTGCAGTTAAAATTTTGGCTCCCCTTTATTTTTGAGACAGTCTCACTTTGTCACCCTGGGTAGAGCGCTGTGGCATCACAGCTCACAGCAACCTCAAACTCTTGGGCTCAAGGGATCCTCTTGCCTCAGCCTCCTGAATAGCTAGGACTACAGGCATCTGCCACAACACCTGGCTCATTTTTCTAATTTTGGTAGAGATAGAATCTCGCTCTGGCTCAGGCTGGCCTCAAATTTGTGAACTCAAGCAATCCACCCGCCTTGGGCTCCCAGAGTGCTAGGATTACATCTGTGAGCCACCATGCTGGGACTGGAATAGACTTTGATGACAGTTTTAGTAGTCATTTTGAGTGATTTTTTTTTTTTTTTTTAAAACAGGCTCTTGCTCTGTTGGCAAGACTAGAGTGCAGTGGCATCATCATAGCTCACTGTAACCTCAGCCTCAAACTCCTGGGCTCAAGCAATCCAGCCTTAGCTCCTGAGTAGCTGAGATGACTACAGATACACATCATCACTCCTAGCTAAGTTTTTTGAAATATTTTTTATAAACTTGGGGTCTCTCTATTGCCCAGGCTGATCTTGAACTCCTAGCCTCAAGCAATGCTACCTCCACTTCCCAGAGTGTTTAAGATTACAGGCCTGAGGCTGGGTGTAGTGGCTCATGCCTGTAATCCTAGCTCTCTGGGAGGCCAAGGTGAGTGGATTGCTTTAGCTCATAAATAGCCTGAACAAGAGTGAGACCCCTATCTGTACTCAATATGAAAAACTGAGGCAAGAGGATTGCTGGAGAGCAAGAGTTTGAGGTTGCTGTGAGCTATGACACCACGGTACTCTACCCAGGGTGACAAAGTGAGACTCTGTCTCAAAAAAATATAAGCCTGAGCCACTGCACCTGACCAAGTGTTTGTTTTGTTTTGTTTTGTTTTTTTAAATGAAGAATGATCCTTTTATGCTACAGGAAACAAAATTTCTTTCCAGTTCCGTTTTTTCCCCTTATGCTAACACCTTGCTTCTTTAAATGATTAAAAAAAAAAAAATCTTAAAATACATATAATCTCTGTAAAATAATAATCTTCCATGTGATAGTCTAGAATAAAATTAAGTCTATAGTTTCCTGACCAAATATAATGAAAAAACTCTTTAGCAACTAGTGCCATAAATTTTACATTCTCTTGAATATGTAAACTTGTTATAATCTAGTTTTGGTATTTTTGTATTATTTCTAAAAAGGCCTTAATGTTTATTTTCTAGAAGACATTACCTTTAGTCACAAATAACCTTTTTTTAATACGGTAAGAATGAATGGCAGACCGTAATAATTGTGAAACTCACCTTTCCTTTTAAGTGACTTTGAATTTTGAAATATAAAACCAGAAGGACTAACATAGAGGAAACAGAATAAATTTTTCAAGTTTGTAATCTGCCAGTTTCCCAGAAAAAGGTTTGTGGTAACTTTAGTTATATACCAAATATATTAAGATCACCAGTTAACAGCAAATAATCTACTATTTAGAAGCTACCTAAAATTTTAAAAAATTGTTGCTTGACTTAGTATCATTGACCTATACACGTAAAAAATGGTTAAGCTGTAAAACTTAATATAATATATAAGCCATATTAGAAATTCTGTGATTTTGGTAGCTGGTGATATATAACAGGATACCATGGAATGAGAATAAAAACCAAAATGTTTTCGTATTTAGCATGACTAAAGAAAATGGAAATGTGACTGATGTTTACGAGCTCACTGAGCTATTTTAAGAATAATTTTATTTCTTGGGCTTTTTTTTGTGTTTGCCTCAGTTATTTGGAGACATAGAGGTAAGCCAAATCAGTGTCTGGCTAGTAGTTAGATTTCAGTGAGTATAGGGGATTGTGCCACATTTATATTGCAATTATGTTTATAGAAAGAAGATAGGAACTTTTATTAGAATTTTTTCATCTCCTAATAATGTACATGTAAATTCTGTGGGTTTAAGTTAAACATATTTGCATTCATTTCTGAAAGTGAAGGAGAAGGTATACAAACACAAATAATACACAGGAACATCTTTTGAGGGTAATTAAGTTGAAAACCAAAAATGTAGTAACATGAGGTGAACTGAGGTCCTGTATATTTTAAGAGGCCTGAACTGAGGTCCTATATATTTTAAGAGGCCTTTGTCCAGAGAAATTGCATGGAACCATGTGATGATTATCAATAAGTTACACTATATGAAGTATTTGTCCTGTATTACTACATGCATTTGTTTTAAATGCCATCCTAATATTGCTAAAGTAGATCTTGTGTAGTAAAATAGGTTGTAAGGATAAATATAACCATTAATACAACTGGGCGCGGTGGCTCACACCTGTAATCCTAGCACACTGGGAGGCCAAGAGGGGTGGATTGCTTGAGCTCTGGAATTCAAGACAGCTATGCAATAGGGAGACCCATCTCTACTAAAAATAGAAAAACTGAGGCAAGAGGATCACTTGAGCCCAAGAGTTTGAGGTTGCTGTGAGCTTTGATGCTATGGTACTCTACCCAGGGAAGCAGAGTGACACTCTGTCTTAAAAAAAACCCACCAAAAACAATCATTTTAATAAACTCATGTTAGAGACAAATATTTAAATGTAAATTTTAATATGATTTGTTCTACATAAACGGTTAATATGTAGGTCTAGCTATTGCTACCAAATATTTTCTAGAAAAATACTTGACTCTTTAATATTGAAATAAGTCTCTATATTTCATTCTTTTAACCTCTAGGTTTTATTTGTTTTTCTTATGTTTTCTATAAAACTAAATAGCACTGCAGGTCAACAGACTTATAACCTTCAGTCTTTGAGAGTTTTTACATGGTAAAATTAAGCCTAAATTGAATTCTGGTCTAATTCAAATGGTTCTGTTTGGCAGAAGTTGTGACTGTATCTATTTTTATCTGTCTTTGAGATTCAAAAATGCTGAAGATGTCCCAAGATTCAGTAAACTGAGTATTTCTGCATTATATACAATGAAATGCATTGTGTTTAATCTTACATAATTTGAGATTATCTTTTATTTACTTTTGTGTGCTCTGCATGTCTCATATATTCAACCTGTGTTCTAATTTAAATGATAACTTGTTGCTCTAGAGAACTTACATATATATATGTGTGTGTGTGTGTATATTTTTTTTTTTTTTTTTTAATATAGAGTCTCACTTGGTCACTCTCAGTAGAATGCCGTGGCGTCATACCTCACAGCAACCTCTAACTCCTTGGTTCAAGTGATTGTCTTGCCTCAGCCTCCCCAGTAGCAGGAATTACAGGCACCCGCCCCAATGCCTGGCTATTTTTGGTTTTTTAAGAAGATAAGATCTTACTCTTGCTCAGGCTGGTCTCAGATTCCTGAGCTCAGACAGTTCACCCATCTTGACCTCCCAGAGTACTAGGATTACAGGTGTGAGTCACCAAAGCCAGGCTGAGAATTTCTATTTCTAAAATATAAATTTATATCTTTTTAATGTCTTTGTATTATTGTGAAGTGCCCATCTGAAGTCCTTTAAGAGCACACACACATGATAATTAGTCTATAGACTTCAAGTGTATCTGTATTCTTTCTTTTTAACACTTTCTCAAACAGGATTGGCTACAAAAAAACCTGTAAGTAATGGAAGGAAACACTCCCTTGGGAATGAACACTACACTCCGACACCTCTACCACCTGGTGTGTCTGGTTTCTTGCCATGGCGCACTGCAGAACGTGCAAAAAGGAAGAGGTATTTTCATCTTAGTCATTCAGAATTCTTCTATTTTGGAGCTTCTATCATGTAGGAGTTCTCTTGTTATTTCTATAAGGGGAAAGAAGACTCATATGGCTTCTGCCTCATGAGTCCTTTAAGGAAGAAAAGTGAAAAATAATTATAATTAGGAGTTTTAGGTTACTTACTAAATGTCACAGCAAGTTGTAAAACTGAAAATCCAGAGGAAACTAAAATGATCTCTAATTCTGCAGATGAGGAAAGGTTTCATTTAAAGCATGTGTAGTTTCACTAAGCCCTGGAGTACAGAAGTAGGAATTTGGGTATGTAGTAATGTGGAAAAGGACATTTTAAGTATGGGAAATACTTTGGTGCAAAATGGATGAGACATATGAATTAGATTTAATGTAACATAGTGAACTGGACTAACTCTAATTTCAGAAAATCATATGTAATGAATCAAACTAGATTTAACTAGCTTTAGCCAATTACTTATCCAGGGAGTAATGGTTCATAGTTATTTTTGTCTTTAAAAAATGTTACTATTTTAGGCTTATTAAATGAATTAGGTTATTCTCAAATGAACGACTTGGTAGTATTAAAGAATTTGGGGGTTAACAATTGCTTAGAAAAATAAAGATAATTTATTTTAAATAGGACTAGCAAATAGGTACTCTGTAAAATATCTGTCCATCTAGTCAGGTTAAATTGATGTGTGTAATCTTCATTAGGCAACTGACCGCTAAACTTTTCACAGATTGTAGGATGAACTATTCTTGTATAAACTATAATGCCAAGGCCTTAGTCTTTACACTTTACTTTTATAACTTTGTGGTTTCATATCATCTTCTTGAGACACTTATTAATTTCAAGTTTATCTTAGTTACGAGGGGTTGTAAATTAGAGAACCATTAATATCATAAGTTAAAGAAATTAGATTGGTAATTGTAACTATCCTGAACATAGGAACCAAATGTGTCTCTTGGCAGGTCAGAGAATTATCACAAAGCACTCTGCTAAATTCTGTTCCGTTTCCTCTATAGCAGAAGCTTCCATATCCTTATTTTGATGTTATTTATTTCCATACACAGTTATACATGGATAGTATACTAGTAAGTGTTATTAACTGATGTTAACTAGTGTTGTATTTACATCAAAATATAACTTAATTTGTTGCTATCTCTTTAGGGGCTTTCCATTAATTAAAACTCGTGATATAGATAATCAGGTATGTAGTTAATATTTGTATGTAGGCGGGTAGAGTGGGAAGGGTGTGATGATCATTCTCAATGCTTTTTATTTTTTATATTTTTTATTTTTTTGAGACAGAATCTCACTCTCTTCCTCCGGGTTGGATGCCATAGTGGCATAGGTCACAGCAACCTCAAACTGCTGGGTTTGCGCAATTGTCTTGCCTCAGCTTCCCAAGTAGCTGGCACTATAGGTGCTGCCACAACACTGGCTAGTTTTTTTATTTTGTTTTGTTTTGCCTTTTTTTCCTCGCTCTCTTTTTTTTAGTAGAGATGGGGTCTTGCTCTTGCTCAGCCTGTTCTCAGAAGTCATGTCAAGCGATCTACCTGTCTTGGCTACCCAGAGTGCTAGGATTACAGGCGTGAGCCACCGCATCTGACCCTCAGTGCTTTTTAAATTGAACAGAGCCTTACAAGAAACATTTTCCTTCCTGAAATAAATCCATTTAAAATTGTCCAGGTGCTCTCCCATTACTGTGGTACAATTGTGGGGTTATATTACACAGTGGGGGCCTATGGTTTCATATGTAGACAACGAAGCCATTTCTTCCATAAATCAACTGTAGCCCAGTGAAACAAATTTGACCACTATTTCTGAACTGACACACGGAGCTATCATAGTCAAGAATGACCTTAATTTTTTAAGAAATCTTTTTGGGGGATATATATATATATATATATATATATATATATATATATATAAAAAATTTTATGAATATATGAGGTCAGACAATTATGTTCACAAACTTATCCTAGAAAATGTGCTACATACTTCATTGCTGAATATCACTTTGGTCACCAGAGGGCTGAGGGGAGTACTTCAAAGGTGGTCATAGTGATATTTAGGAGATAATATAGCACTTTTTCTAGGATGAGTGCATGAATTTAGTTGTCAGCCCTTGTACAATGACAGCTCTGATGGCCTTTCCAGAAAGAGTTCCAAAATTCTTTGAAAGGTAGACTAGGCCCTGGCATCAGTGCATAGCTTCCCAAGGGATAGACTTCAAATATGAGCATAGTGATATTCAGCAATGAGGTATGTAGCACTTTTTCTAGGATGAGTTCGTGAACTTAATTGTCTGACCTCGTATATTCCTTGTATGTGTGTGTATGAGTGTATAATTTCAAGATCCTAAAGCCAAAACCAAGCAACCAATCCCAAAGCCTCTGCATTTTCAG
Organism: Loris lydekkerianus; assembly: GCA_963574355.1. Classification (NCBI taxonomy): domain Eukaryota; kingdom Metazoa; phylum Chordata; class Mammalia; order Primates; family Lorisidae; genus Loris; species Loris lydekkerianus. The sequence continues at coordinate 40,948 of CAUYPK010135901.1, forward strand.
AGCTTTTCTTCCTGTCATACTGCCTTGCAGTGTTGGAACAAATTAATTCTGTCATAGTATCAGGATTTCCTTCCCAGTTATCCTGGGAGACTGATTTCTCTGTAAAGATACTACTGAGGTCAAGAGAGGTACACCCTCTGTGACTGTGTTGCCCCTTGCATGCCACTTGCTGCTTGTGGTAGAAATAATATCCTGGTGACTTGTCTTCTATACAGTTATATAATCCCAGCATTCTTCTTTTTGATCTGTAGACATTTTATGATATTGTAACCAAGTCAATTATTTTCTTTTTGTGATCGAATAAATATTTATGAATTCTGAAATTTTATTTTCATATAAGGTTCACTGGTCAATTATTAAATGTTTGGAAACATCATGTTGAACAACATTCCAGTGGCAGTGAAACTTGACCAAAGAATTATGTTGTTATTTCACTAGTTGTGGCTTAAAGATGAGGAAAAGTTGAGATTTATCTTGTGTAAGTTTTAGTTGTATATATGTATATGTACACAATTTATTAAAAACAATTCTAGTTTTATCATTCATAGTTTAGCTACATTGACTTTCTAATTATTATTCTAATTCTTATTTTTCTTGTTGAAGGCATGAGAAATTATACTTCCTTCCAGAGTCTTTGTGTCTGATGGTAGCGAATACATTTTTCATCTGTACTGTAAAGCTGATCTGAGAAAAAAATGTTTACCCTGGCTCCTCACTTGGTTTATGTGAAAGAAATTTTATAAAATAATATGAGTAATCCCAAATATTAATCATAACCATGTATGACAGAATTCTCTATTTCGACACAGCAAGAATAGTGTCTTTTTACTTTGTTTTTGATTGCTTTAGTCTAAGGAATAGTGAAAGACATTTGTAGACATTTGTAGATAATGATACTTCAGAAAGATCTCTTTTGATTAGACTTAAAATAGTTGGCATTTGGTTTATATTGTTACTTATGCAATCTTGTCCTCTTTAAGCAACCAGGTTTTCCTGTGACTGTGACAGTGGAGAGTCCTTCATCCTCAGAAATTGAAGAGGTCGATGATTCTTCAGAAAGTGTTCATGAAGTGCCTGAGAAAACCAGTTTAAAACAAGAAGTGTTACAGGTATTACAGAGCTGTCACTTTAAAGATACAGAGAGGATTACTTCAAACTGTATTTAGTATTTGGTGGAAGCTTGATTATGAATTGACACTGGACAGCTTGCGTGAGGATTCTGTTTTCCCCTCCTTTTATCTTAAATCCCCTTGAATGGCTCCTTATCTTAGAACAAGATGAAAGGGGGACATTTGAACCCTAAGAAATAAAATCAAAACATGTCATCAATGGCCGGTGTGGTGACTGACGCCTGAATCCTAGCACTCTGGGAGGCAGAGGTGGGTGGATTACCTTAGCTCACAAGTTTGAGACCAGCCTGAGCCAGAGTGAGACCTCATCTCTAAAAGCAGCTGGGCATTATGGTGGGTGCTTATGGTCCCAGCTACTTGGGAGGCTGAGGCAAGAGAATCTGTTGAGCCCAAGAGTTTGAGATTGTTGTGAGCTATGACACCACAGTACTCTACCAAAGGTGACAAAGTGAGACTGTCTAAAAAAAAAAAGTCATCAGTAGTATATTTTATATTTTTAGAATCATAAAATACTAGATTTAAGAAAGCTTTAAGTATTGTAAGACATATTCAAAGAAATTGAGTTCTAAATGAATATAGTCATCTAATTCAGGGCTCTTTTTATGGACCAGGAAATGAATGGTTATAGCTGAGCTTTCTTTTTAAAAAATTATTTTTATATATACATATTCTTTATAAATATATTTGGTTTTATTTTCATTTTTATTTTAGAGACCAGATCTCCCTAGGTTGCCCAGGCTGACTCAAACAATCCTCCCATCTCAGCCTTGTGAGTAGCTGTGACTACAGGTGCTCAGCATCTTGCCCAGTTTAAATTCGTTTTTATAAGAGGAACATGTAACTTTTTAAAAATTTATTTGTTTGCTTTTCAAGACAGATTCTTACTCTGTGCCGTGGATAGAGTGCCATGGCATCATAGCTCACAGCAACCTCAAACTCCTGGGCTCAAGGGGTTCTCTTGCCTCAGCCTGCCAAATAGCTGGGACTATAAGCATCTGCCACAATGCCTGGCTAGTTTTTCTGTTTTTAATAGAGACTGGGTCTTGCCTTTGCTCAGACTGGTCTCGAACTCCTGAGCTCAGGCGGTCCATCCATCTTGGCCTCCCAGAGTGCTAGGGTTACAGATGGGAGCCACTATACCCCACCTATAACTTTGTTTTTAATCAAAGTAAAGTTAAAAAACATTTGATACCGCTATTTTCTTTTCACAAAAGAAAAAATTTCAAGGAGCTTTATTACATTGTTTTATGAACCTGACATCTAAAGTCAGTCCATACTTCTGTGTTTGTATGGACAGAAAAGAAAAATCTGTTTTTAAACAAAATTTTACACCTCAAAAATACTTTATTTTATTTTAATTCAACTTTAATGCATAGATGATATAATTATAGTAAGGGAAACACTATTTTGGGAGGCTTTGTCTTTTTTGTATATACTACAAAGTCCACATTTAATTTTTCTTTTCTTTTTCTTTTTTCATTGCAGTTGGCCAGGGCCGGGTTCAAACCCGCCACCCGCCACCTTTATTACATGGGGCCGGTTCCCCACTCACCGAGCCACACGCACCGCTCTACATTTAATTTTTCTTTTAGCATAAAAACTTTGAAGTATGGTAATAGTTATCTCCTTTCTCTTTGGGGGGGAGAGTTAGGGTTATAAAGAACAGAAATTTATTTCTCATAGTTCTGGAGGCCAAAAAGTCCTAGATCAAACAAGTTTCCAACAAATTGCTAGTTTAGTAAGCTACTTGGGAGGCTAAGGCAAGAGAATTGCTTAAGCCCAGGAGTTGGAGGTTGCTGTGAGTTGTGACAACACGGCACTCAGGGCAACAGCTTGAGACTCAAAAATAAATAAAATATTTGTAATATTTATGATAATTGTGTATTATAAAGGATGGAACAGAATTTTTATGTTTGTAATTTGAAATACCGTATATACTCGAGTATATAGGGTATATGATTAATTTTATATATCTTTTCACACTATTTGATTTTCAGAAAAGAAAGCTAGATTTAGGTAGATTTTCTTTTTTTTAAATTAAAATTACTGATATTTATACAGAGAAACTTTAACATAAGTACTTACAAAATTATAAAATGTTAGGAAGGAATCTATAGATCATGTAAAGTTACCCCTTTCATCTTATAAATGAGCACTTGGAATTTATAGAACCTAAGTAGCTTATTACTAAGTTGCAGAGAAAAGACAAAATCCTAGATAATCCAAGTGGCATTCATTGTCCTTTTACATGTGTTGTATTCATTTATTTCCCAGTGTACTGGACAATTATATTTCTAAAAGTGGTGATAATCATTGGGGAAGACCAAGGAGGTTAGAAACTGTGTAACTAGGAAATTTCTGTTTCAGCGTGCACTGAGAACAAACCCTCAACTCTTCTCCATTTTGATAACTCCATAAAACAATGGTATTGAAATTTTCTAAGTATATAAACTATAACCATCGTGAAAACAGATGTCAACACATTTTTTAAATACAGAAGACAAAGGGACATAAATGAAACTGGACTTACAGAACAAGAAAACCATCACTTAGAATATGGACAAGGCAGCCTTCAGCTCAAACTGGATCTCATCCTCATTTAGAAACATCTTCATACTCGGATGTGCCTGTAGGAGAGAGGGTGGGGATTAGAAGTGTGACTAGAGAGAGCTTATTGACAGTTTTTATATGGAAGAATTGGCTCCCAGCCCCATCTTCACCCTCCTAGAATGAGATAATTTGACTTTGAAAAGCTGTAAACTATCTGGGGAACCAGGGTAGCTGCTGTGGGGATGTCCTGTCATGTTCACAACATGACAAGAAAAAAAAAAAAAAGATTAAAATAGGTCTTGGTAGGACAGAAGGTAATTAAGAGAATGAAAATACTTTAAGGAAATATCCTACTTAGCATCCTTAGAGAGTTTTAAAAAGATATAGTGTCTGTATAATAATAATTAGAAGTTGTTTATAAAGCAATAACGATCTCTTAGAAATTGAAGTATGATTGTTAAAATAAATTGAGTAGAAATTAAGGAAATTTCTCAGTAGATAGAAGAGAAAGAAATGGAAAACATGACAAATGATATGGGAGAGAGACTGCATCTAAGAGGTCTATCATGTTACTAGAAGTATCAGAGAGGACAGGGAAAAAATGGATGGAAAGAAATTATAAAAAAAAAAAAAAAAAAGAAAGAAAATTTCCCTTAGCTGTAAGTAGACATCAGCCCACAAATTGCAAAAGGATACCCATGTATTCAGGAAGATGAAATAGACATTTTTCATAGTGAAATTTCTCAGTAGGATGAGTGGAGGGAGGGTAATTGGTGGGACCTCACCTACGGTGCATCTTACAAGGGTACATGTGAAACTTACTAAATGTAGAATATAAATGTCTGAACACAATAACTAAGAAAATGCCAGGAAGGCTTTGTTAACCAGTGTGATGAAAATTTGTCAAATGGTATATAAAACCAGTGTATTGAAAAAAATAAAATAAGAAATTTCACAGTAATGAAAAAAGAGATAAATTCCAGAAAGAAAAATGCTGGCCACCTAAAGAGTAAAAATGAGACTTCATCATACTTCTCATCAGCTACAGTGAAATTTGGAAAGTATTTCATGTCTAGTCAGTTAGTTGTACATAGGGGCTGAATAGTATATTTTGTACATAAACAAATTTGGGAGTTTACTACTTATGCTACAACTTGTTATTTGAAAACATAATTCAACAAAATGAGAAAATAAACCAAGAAGGAAAATAATAGGGTTTTAGGGGACCAGTGGATTCAGTGCAGAGAGCATCTAGTATGGATTTGTGAGGCTTGCACTGATTGTGTGAATTAGAATTTTTTTAAAATTTCAAATTAATATGAAGGTACAAATGTTTAGGTTACATGGTTTTCAATTCTAAGGTAATGTTCAAGTTTGAGAGCTTTGAAAAACCTTTAAGCGTATTACTGGCATAATATGCTTAATAACGTATGTAGTAGGTACTATTAGAAGGGAGGGGAGAAGAGAAGTAAAAAAGAGGGAAGAGGAGGAATGAAGCTTCAGAGAAGGGAGAAAGCTCTTTGGCACAAACATAAAGCAATTTAAACTATGGCAGATTTTTGTGCTACCACTGGTGTACAAAAGGGAAGAATCGACTTGAACTTACCCCCTTTACAGTGGCACATCAGTAGATGATACCTGATTCATTGAACAAAGCAGATCACTTTAGTAGTGTAAGGAAGTGCTAGCTATGCTCACGTCACAACACAGGGTGTAACTTGGAACACTCAGGGCAACTGGAGATATGTGTTCACCTTACTCAAAGACTATGGCCCTGAAACTGTAAAAGGTGGTGTAATCTGTATGGACACAGAGACACAGTGTAACTCAGCAGTAGACTTAAATAAAAATGAAAATACTGTCTTGGTTTGTAGCTGTTATCAATTTGCATAAAATAGCAATAACTAACTTATATTGGACTTACGTGCTAAGCCCTGTCCTAAGTGTTTTGTGTATATTAATTCACTTAATCATCAGAGTGACCTTATGTGGTAGGTGTTAATACCATTCCCACATTTCAGAAAAGGAAGTTAAGACAGGGAAGGAACTTGCCTATGCTGTACCTAATTTAGGATTGGATCAGGGATTTGAGCTCAGCCTTTCTGCCTGTTTTCATAAAACCAATACTATTTCTCAAAAACAGCTTAAATCTGCACATTAAGTAGAATACTTATAAATATTAACTTTGACATTGTAAAAACTAAGTTTGGAAGGTGGACAAGGAGCTGAAAGAGAATCAAAGCTAGTATGTGGGGATAGGTTCCAGGATCCTCATGTATGCTAAATCCACATATACTCAAGTCCCACGGTTGGCCTGTGGAATCTCACTTATATGAAAAGTCTGTCCTCCGTAGATGTGTGCTTTGCATCATGTGAATACAGTATTTTTGAGCTGTTTTTGATGAAAGAAATTCACATATAAGTGGGCCCTTGTTCAAGGCTCAACAATACAGGGTAAAATTTGGTATATAGGGAATCAATATATATATAGGAATATATAGAACAATGTTCCAGAAAAAATCAACTTGCCAGTGTATAGAAGGGAGGAGGGGGAACAGATGTCAGGAAGGAAAATTATGCTAAAATATTATCTTTAGTTGTATTAGCGGGATATTGAGATTTTACTAACTGTTCGATTATTTTCTTTTTTCCTTTAAGAAGTAATCTTTCTTAAAGGAGAAATGGGGGAAAGGATGCTTTTTTTATAGAAAGAACATACTCTAACTCACTGCCCTTGAGTCGGACACACTATTATTACATGTAATTCCACTTTGATGTGCTGTTTAGAGCCAGTCAAGAATGGAATATATTTTAGTCTTGTTAGTTGTGATGAGAGTTTTTGTTTGCATGTTTAGGATTTCTCTAATATCAGTTCTGAATATTAAAATCATCATACAAATAGTAAGTAAAGGAATTTTGCAATTTCTTTTTTCCCATAAAAAGTTGGTTGGCTTTAACTGATAATGAAACATTGAAGAATTTTAAGATACTAGGGCATTTACTAGTTTTTCAAACGGTATAAAATATATGCCCACTGAGGAACTTTTTGAAAACAGTGAGAAACATAGAAAGGAAAGTAAATACCAGCTCTGAATGTATACACCTGGATGTTTTGTAATCTACCCTTTTGTCTCAAAAAGGTATCAAAATATTTTGTCATATCATTGAATACTTTTCCACACCAGAGAATCTTACTTAGCTTATTGACCATCTCCCAAGGAGAATATATAGAAAATGTTTGAATGTACAACTCCTAAGACCATTATCACTGTTTTTTAGAGGCTTCATAGAGCATTCCTTCACATGGATATGCTATTTTTATTTAAAGCAATCACAATTTGGAAGCTTTGAGCTCGCTTTTGTAGGGTTTAGTTTTAAATGGCCATTTGGCATTATGTTTGTAAATAAATCATTGCCCACATCTTTGATGATTTCCTTAGGTCAAATTCCCAGACATAAAATGTTTACTAAATATTAATCCAGAAAGTGGTACCAGTTTTCTCTCTTAATGTCTGTTGTAGAGTTCCTCCCCTCAATACATGTATATATACACCAGAGATAAACTGAACTTGCCATTGAAATTCTTTCAGAGAGTGTTAAAAAGCCTATAAAATATATGAATGTATCTTGCTGTTTTAGTAAAGTACGTGTTCTATTTACTGCTGCATAAGGAACTACCCCAAAACAGTAGCTTAAAACAATAATAATGGTTTATGTTGGTTATGAACCTAGGAGTTGAGTAGTGTATTAATCTTCTATTACTACAAACTTAATGGCTTAAAACAACACTCATTTTTTTAGCTTACAGTTCTATAGGTCAGAAATTTGGACAGGACATAATGGGCTTCTCTGCTCAGAATCTCATAAAGCTAAAATCAAGTGGAGGCGGCGCTGTATACCAAGGGTGGCAGGTTAAAACCCAGTCCTGGCCAAACTGCAACAACAACAACAATAAAGCTAAAGTCAAGTGCCAGCCAAGCTGCATTATTATCTGGAGGCTCTGGGAAGAATCTCCTTCCAAGTTATTTAGGTTGTTGGCATAATTCAGTTCCAGTAGTTGTAGGACTGAGGTCTCCCATTTCCTCCCTGGCTCTCAGGCAGGGGTCTCTGTCAGCTTCTAAGCGCCTCCTTTCTTGCATTGCATTCCTGGCTACAGCATTGTACTTTACTTCTTAAAGGCCAGGAATGGAGAATTTCCCTTGGGTTTAATTTCTTTTTACTTAAAATCTTTTTCAGGAAGAGTACTGTCCCTTTTTATTAGTTGCTTGGTTAGGCCATGTCTCCCCAGGATAATGTGCCTATCTTGAGGTCATTTGATTTGGAGACTTTAGTTATATCTGCAAAGTCCTTTCCCTTCCCAAATACCTGCTTTAGTGTTTGGATGATTAATAAGAGGGAAGTGCCCCAGCACCAGGGGACCTTGCAGGCCATTTTAGGCTTCTGCTTTCCACAAGGTGTGTCCCCTACATTCAAGAACCTTAGAGTCTTAGTTCTTAAAAGTCATATGAGAGTTTGCCCTTGTCCATTCTATTTTATTGACCTTGCTAAATGGGTTCCTCTCTGAACAGGAATGGCACTTGCATTCAAAGTCTGGCTCTTCTACATAACTGATGATATGGTCTTGGTGTGTGCCACTCTACGTGTCCCCCACCTTAGTTTTCTTATCTGTAAAATAACATGGAGTTAATAATCGTATTTTCCTTGTAGAGTTTTGATGATTATATTAATTAATACCTAAAAATGCCTTGGAACAAACAGTGCATGCCATATAACAAAGTGCTTTAAAAGTATTTGCTTTTAAAAATAATGGCATTTTAATTTGCAAATATCTAATTCAGGTCTCCTACTGGGGCTTCCTATTATAAGGGGCCCACAAATAAGAATAGAATTTTTCATGGCCTTAATTTTTAATTTCAGATTCAATAATGATTTATATGCACCTCTTAAGGTTAGCTGTCAACAATTCTATTTTGGAAAAACTGGGATTTAAATAAATATCACATGCTAATTTGGTATGTTTTTGATAATGAATTTCACTAACATGGTTTAATAGTATATAAGCAGTAGACTATAATGCTGATTATCTGAATTCACTTCTGATTCTCACCCTAAATACTTAGAGCTATAGCTGAAGAACTTTGGGGATCATATTCTGAATTAGTTATAATATTTACTTTATTACTTCATACTAGGAAAAACTGGACGAGTGCCTAAAGCAGCTAAAGGAGGAAAGAGTGATAAGGCTTAAGGCTGATAAACGAGTTAGTGAGGTCAGTACAAGTTTTGTTATGTTTTAAGAGTTTTGGTTTTTGCTTTGATTTTAAGTCATGTGCATGGATACTCTTTATAAACTTTAAAGTGAGAAAAGGTAGCATATTGCAAATTGGTTGTATTATGTTAATTTTTGTATTTACTTACACTTAGGACCATATGATCTTCATTCCAGAAACCATGTTTTTAAAAATATAAAATTGTAGTTTGTTGGGGTTTTTATTTTTTATTTTTTTGAGACAGAGTCTTACTTTGTTGTCCTCGGTAGAGTGCCATGGCATCACAGCTCACAACAACCTCCAACTCCTGGGCTTAGGCGATTCTCTTGCCTCAGCCTCCCAAGTAGCTGGGACTACAGGAGCCCACCACAATACCCGTTTGTTGTTGTTGTTGTTGTTGCAGTTTGGCCAGGGCCAGGTTCGAACCCGCCACCCTCGGTACATGGGGCAAGCTCCCTACTCACTGAGCCACAGGTTTTTTTGTTTTTATTTGACTGGAGCTATTTTCAGTTTATGATGCTTCAATTTAAGAATGCCTTCATTGAACTCAATGAAAGATAAAAATCTATACCATAAGGATTGAATTAGGCTAATGTGCATAAATGTAGGACATAAGCCTGAAAGTTCTTTATAAATATCATTACAGAGTAAGTTTAAGGAAGAATTTTTAAAAAGTGTATGTATTAGGAAGAGATTTACTAATTTGATACATGTTGAGCATCTGATTGTATAAGGCAAAAGGAACATCATGAACAAAATGACCTTTCTGAGAAATGCTAGAGTTAGGCATTTATGTGAATTAGATAAACAGTTGATAAAGGGAGGAGTGTGAAGGGTAAGAGATCAAACGGGAAATATTGGTAATTTTACAGTTAATTAATTGGGTATGACTTAGGGCTTTTAAACCTACACTTTACGTATTGTGCTGGCTAAAATTAATCCTTAACAATTAGAACTGTAATATTAATAGGCTTTGTTCAAATCAGACTCTTTGACTTTCTAATTTAAGAAAAACCTTAAATAGCTAATTTTTTAATACAGAATGATTCAGCATGAACTTAACAGTTATAAATGTGATCTTTTTAGAAGATCATTAATGAAATAATGTTTGTATACTACCTAAGTGTTGTGCAGGAAATTTTGTCAAATGTTTCTAGGTTTTGATTATTATGTGATATGGTTGTGTGCTCACTTTGGCAGCACATATACTAAACTTCATGTGACATGGTTGTTAGGTGATATGGTCAATTATGTTTTTGAATGTTTGAGTTTGGTTATATAAAAACTTTTCTTTTGATGATAAGGAGCAAAAGTCATGTTACATATTTTTAATCATCTTTTATAGCTGGAACATGAAAATGCCCAGTTAAGAAATATAAATTTCTCTTTGTCTGAAGCCCTTCATGCACACTCATTGACAAACATGATCCTGGATGATGAAGGTGTTTTGGGCAGTATTGAGAATTCCTTTCAGAAGTTCCATGCTTTCTTGGATCTCCTTAAAGATGCTGGGTTAGTTCGTTTCTCTCTATGGCATTCTTTCTTCTGTGACTCTAATGGGCATTTGCTGAGGAACTTGAGCAATCTTTATAGCTTCCTTAGGTCGTACTTAATGCGTAATTATAAGTAATCCCTTGATTTTTTTCAATGAGGGATTAATTTTAAAGGGAATGCAAATGGCAAACCTGCCTTGATAGAGACCCCATTATAAAAGAGTAACCTGTGGCCAGGTGTGGTAACTAGTATCTATAGTCCCAACTTCTCAGTAGGTTGAGGTAGAAGGACTGCTTGAGGAGTTTAAGGTCAGTCTGGGCAACATAGGGAGACCTCACTCTTAAAAAAAACTGTAGATAGAGTAATTGATAGGTATAATTCTCGGTAAAGACTGAATTGAATGTGGTTTTAATTGAAAATATTCAGGAATATATAGGAATTTTCTGTTTTATTCATTTTGCTTATTCAGTAGGTTACAATTAAAGTTATTTTTCTAGACCTTAAAATTGGTATTAACCTGCATAGTAGATATAGATAATGGTTCTCAAGTGAGAATGATTTTTGCTAAAAGAAGATACCAATGGAGAGTTTAGATAATTGACAGAGTGATGTTTTATAGGTGAATGGGTTGGTGTGGTAAGAAAGGAACAAACATATCCTTGAAAACTGTAGGAGAGGTGGGGAAGGAGGGGAGAGGCACTAGGTATAGTGGTAGAAGATGAAGCTTCTAGTGAGACAGTGTTTAATTGGAGAGGTAATATGTAAGAAAAGAAGGGGAATATAATCCATTGTTGGAAGAAGAGGGAGTGTTTAGAAGATTGGATGATTTGATGTGGTCCCAGAACATGAATATGGGGAAATCTGAGAAATTGAGAGAGCTGGAAGTGTGGTCTGGAGTAGAATATTGCCTTCTTAACATGGTAGAAGTATTTTATGATTCTGAGTGTGGGGAAATCTCAGCTGTTCCTATGTGATTATAGTAACCCCTTGCCTTTTCCTCCTTTACTTCTCTTGACCAGGCTGGGGCAGCTTGCCACAATGGCTGGTATAGATCAGTCAGATTTTCATTTACTAGGTCCTCCTCAGATGAACTCTACTATTAGTAGTCTACCTAGAGAAGAAAATAAGGCACTTGAAGAAGAAAAACCAGAAGCGAAGCAGAATGCCATAGGACAAATGAAAAATATCCAAGTAAGTGAATAGTTTAGAACTTAATGATTCTAAGAGTGATTAGCAAAAAGGGAATTACTAAGTCAGAGAAAATAATAATTGTCTGCTCACATGGTTGGGGGCCAAGCCTCTTTGGGGTCCTTTCCAAGTCTGAACTTAGTAAGTTTGTGCCCATTTCATGATACTGTATTGTTACAAATAAGGAAACTGGAAGTTCTTTTGAAAGATTATAATTTAAAGCAGATTATCCTTAGTGAAAAAATGAATGATTAGAGAAAATACTCCCAATTTTAAATTTTATAAATGTCTATTCTATTCATATTTCATCTAGGTTTCTATTTGTATGCAGTCAGCTTACAATGAAGGAACATTAATGAAGGTACAAGTACTGATACAGATAATTTTTTAAAATAAGTAGTCCAGACATAATTAACAGACAGCGTACATTACAGGCAATCACCTGGTTGTGAGAATGGGAGGGGAGACCCTGTCTGCTGCAGGAGGCCCCTGCTGCTTTTCGCCTGGCCTTACTGGGAACCTCCACCTCCCAATTTTTTTTTTTTTTTCCCTTTCAGACAGAGTCTCAGTATGTCACCCTTGGTAGAGTGCCAACACAGCTCACACCAACCTCAAACTCTTGGGTTTAAGCGATTCTCTTGCCTCAGCCTCCCAGGTAGCTGGGACCACAGGCACCTGCCACAGTGCCTGGCTATTTTTTTGTTTGTAGTTGTCATTGTTTGGCAGGCCCGGGCTGGATTCGGACCTGCCAGCACCAGGGTATGTGGCTGGTGCCCTAGCTGGTGAGCCACAGGCTCTGAGCCCCCACCTCTCATCTTAACCAGTCTTGGACTGGTCTCAGCAACTGACAACTTGAGAACTCAGGCTAGTTACAAATTGGATACTGCTTATATATTCATGGAGGATAGAAAAGAATTTTCTTAGGAAATAGGGTTTTCTTTTTTTTTTTTTTTAATGAATAAGAGAGAAATAGGTAATAATTATATAAAACACAAAAATCTAAAAATGTGGTGGCCCTAACCCTGGATATTGCTAAGTCAAATTGGGAATCATTTGGCAAGATATTAAGGAGAAAAAAGATTCTAAAATATTCTAAGATCACAGAGTAACATTGAAGTTTGTAAATCTACATTTTAATGATTGGCTTTGTTCACTGAATTTTTGTTTTTCCCTCTAGTTTCAGAAAATTACAAGTGATGCTAGAATACCTTTGGCCCTCGACTCCTTCCCTGTGCCAGTTTCTACTCAGGAGGCTTTAGTAACTTCCATAGACAACTTCGGAGTCCCGGCCACCGAGCAGCAGCAGGAGTCTTTGGAAGGATTCATTGCTAGAACACATTCTCCTTTAGCAGATGTGGTTTCTGGAACAGGAAGTCAAAGAAAAGAAGAGGAGGTCTCTGTAAATAGCAAATCATTTTCAGAAAAAAGGACCAAAACCAGTGAACATACCAAAAAACACTCTGCTAAGAAACAGCCTGGAAAGGACCTGTATTCCCACTCTGACTCTGCTGTAAACCGGAAAAGCAACGGAATCAGAGAAACTAGTTCTTTGGTTAATGAACCAAGTAAAAGTGAGTCTTTGAAAAAATATCTTTCTGTTAAGAAAGAAAGTAGAATAGTGACTGTTTCGTCCAAGACAAGTAGTAGTAAATCCAGTCCACTAGAACATTCTGAGAGTGATACTCATGGATCTGATTTGGAATTTCAAGAAAACATGCATTATCACGCCTGACATAGGTCTAAATCTTTTGAAATTATGTTTTTGCCTTTAAATTTTAATAAATTTTCTTATGTTTTTATTATGACATATGGTGTCTTAAAATATAGGATTAGAAGCCATTAAAGGAAGATTTATCTATACTTTTTATTATAATGAAACTTTTGGTGTATTTTTCCTTTGACACTGCACAATTCATTTAACAAGTTTTTGTGGAGGGGCTAATTGAACAATACTACTTGTGGGTGCTGTGGCTTTCAGCAGTGAACAAAGCAAAGCTTTTACCCTCATGGAACAAATATCCTCTGGAGGGAGAAAAAAGAAAAAAACAAAGCAGGTTAAGGTGAATAGAAAGGGATGAAGGAATAGTTTTACCATTTGATTAAATGTGGGAATAAATATATATATGATGGACAGAAGCCACTGACATCCTTATTCATAACCAGAGCAGCAAACATGTACCTACATGCATAACCATGTACATGGATTACAATAACCCTTTAAAATAGGTAACTATGATTATACCTCTTTTATAGATAAGGAGTGTGAGGGAAATATATGACTTGCCCAAAGTCACACAGCTATAAATAATTGGTGGGGCAGGGATTTGAACCAGAACTCATGTTCTTAATCAGTAATTTGTTTCAGTGTTCAGAAAGGAACTGGTGGCTCGGCACCTGTAGCTCAAGCGGCTAAGGTGCCAGCCACATACAGCAGAGCTGGTGGGTTCAAATCTGGCCCTGGCCTGCCAAACAACAATGACAACTATAACCAAAAAACAGCCAGGTGGTGTGGCGGGCACCTGTAGTCCCAGCTACTCAGGAGGCTGAGGCAAGAGAATCGCTTAAACCCAGGAGTTGGAGGTTGCTGTGAGCTGTGATGCCCCAGCACTCTACCCAGGGCGATAGCTTGAGGCTCTGTCTTAAAAAAAAAAAAAAAGAAAGGAACTGGTAGGCCAGGTGTGGTGGCTCATGTCTGTAATCCTAGCACTCCGGGAGGCTGAGGCCAGTGGATTGCTGAGACCAGCCTGAGCAAGAGCGAGACCCTGTGTCTACTAAAAATAGAAAAACTAGGTGGGTGTAGTGGCAGGCACCTGTACTCACAGCTATTGGGGAGGCTGAGACAAGAGGATTGCCTAAGCCCAAGAGGATGAGGTGAGTTATGATGATGCCGCAGCACTCCACCCATGATGACTGTGAGACTCACAAAAAAAAAAAAAAAAAAAAAATTCTTAAGGAAGATGCCAAGAGGAAAGCCAACGAACAATAAAAGTACAAAAGAGAGGGACTATCAGAAAGTATACCTGTCCCCCTATCCAATCTGGGTAGAGTTCTTAAAAGGCAGAGTATGTAAGAGCATACACACACATCTCTGGGTAAATATCCCTCTCTGGTAACATATGTATAGGGTAAGTCCTTTCCTACAACCAGCCCATGACTTGAGAGATGAGATCAGAGAAAAGCTGAAGTGTTAGATTTCCTCTAGACAGTCCTACCTGAATGTTACCAAAGGGGCTACTATAAAACTATTTCGTTCATTAATCATGGATTTAGTGTTACGGGAATAAAACGAATAAGATGTAATCAGAGGGAAGGAGGAAGACACAAGCAGATGTCTTAATACCACCTTACATTCTGTGATGGGAATATTGAGGGAGTTTATTCAATAAACTTTGGGGAAAAAGAAGGAGTTGTGAGGCCAAGAAGGGTTATCGAAAAAGTCTAGAGGTCTTCAAAAGATTATCTGAAAAGAAGTTGTTTTCATACCTAAGCTAAGCCATACAGAACCAGTTAGAAGCTGATGAATGAGGAGATGAAGGAAATGGATACCCAGGGCAGAGGGAATAGTATTTGAAGTACAGAGCCATGACTGTGAGTGTGGTGTATTTGGGGAACCACAAGCAAGCAGCTTAGAGTGACTGAAATGTCACGGGACGAGGCTCTGGTAGGTTGCCAGAATGATAGCAGGTCTTATAATACATGTTGTGTGAAGTTGGTTCTTCCTCAGGAAATAGTAAGCTAATAAAAAATGGAAATGACGCTCCAGTTGCAGTTTTACTTTACATCATTAGTGTCAGTATGGAAGATAGATTAAGGAAGCATGATCAGTTTTCCATTTTCCTTTGAAAACCTTTTTTTTTTTTTTTTTTTTCGAGAGATGGGGTCTTCTGTGTTACCTAGGCTGGTCTCAAGCTCTTGGTCTCAAACAGTCCTGACTCAGCCTCCCAAAGTGCTGAGATTACAGGCATGAACCACTGCCCCTGGCCTGTTCAGATTTGTAATTGGGACTAGCACTTTTATCTTACTGAAAGGGTTTGGTTGACAAACACTAGGGAAACCCGGGCTTACATAAAATAAAGCAGGTTTCCTTACAGTAGGACTTCTCAGGGCTGCTATAGGCTAATGTAAATTCCTCAAGACAGATATGTGATATGCAGCCCTTCTCAAACACACATGTATTTGAATCTTTAATAGAACTACCTAGCAACTGGTTCCACTAAACACCAATTCGGTAACTTATGACTAGGTTTCTGAAGTAAGGTACAGAAAAAGGGAGGACAAAATTTTGAATTTTATTTAAGTAGTAATTGGTTATGGAAAGTAAGGAAGAAGTAGGAAGCAGGGAGTGGACTCCTCTTTGTGTGACAGTTTGGGTGTTGGTATCATTGAGGCTGGAAATAAGGGATAAAAAAAACTTTTTTTTTTCTTTTGAGTCAGAGTCTCAAGCTGTTGCCCTGGGTAGAGTGCTATGACGTCACAGCTCACAGCAACCTCAAACACTTGGGCTTCAGCAATTCTCTTGCCTCAGCCTTCCAAGTAGCTGGGACTACAGGCACCCACCACAACACCTGGCTATTTTTTGGTTATAGTTGTCATTGTTTGGTGAGCCCAGGCTGGATTTGAACCCGCCAGCTCTGGTCTATGTGGCTGGTGCCCTAGCCGCTTGATCTACAGACACCAAGCCATAAAGAACCATTTTGGAAAGAAGAGTTTAGGACATGTTAAATTTTAAAGCACCTGTACAATTCAGAAGGAGATGACTGGTAGGTGATTAGATATTCATGTGATGACATGGAAAGAAACTAATTTTAAAGTCATTAGCATATAAAAGCACTAGTTAAAATCATGAAAATGGATGAGATCACGGAAAATTGTGAGGACTGTCAAAGTTTAAGTGGTAAGCAAAGGGAGGATTCTGAGAAGTAATGAAGTTTCAGGAAGGAAGTAGAATACAGTGTCACGCCACAGAGGATGTGTCCATTGGGTTTGGCATTTATGTCCCAGGATAACCTTAGAGCAATTCACTGAATTGGTTGATGAGAAAGCCAAATTGCAGTAAACTGAGGGGACAGTGAAAACAGTGGATGCAGGCTCCTCCAAAGTTAGCTAAAGGGACAGTGTTTTAGAACAGAGGGACTTACGGGAGACGACACCTGTGGCTCAGTGGGTAGTACGCCAGCCCCATATACCAAGAGTTGCGGGTTTGAACCCGCCCTGGCCAAACTGCAACAAAAATAGCCTGTAGTCCCAGCTATTTGGGAGGCTGAGGCAAGAGAATCGCCTAAGCCCAGAAGTTGGAGGTTGCTGTGAGCTGTGAAACCACAGCACTCTACCGAAGGCGATAAAGTGAAACTCTGTCTCTAAAAAAAAAAAAAAAAAAAGTAGAGGGACTTAAATGTTTATAAGGTGAAAGAATGGAACCAGTTTTAGAAGGAGATGCTTGTCTACCCAGAAGGAAATCAGATGAGGGAGCATGAGAATGTTAATGTTCTTAAGACCGAAAGAAAAAGATCTGAATAGATGGGAATATAGATTCTTAGATTTCTCAATGAACTTGAGGTGGCTCACCTACATACCTGCTGTACAAAATGGTTAGGTAAGTAACTTAGAGAGTATGGGAAACAGAAGTATGGATAAGAAAAAATACCAGAGATGGGTCACATTGTAAAATATATAAAAATTAGTATGTAATATTAGAAGATGCTAAAGTGTGGAGGGAGATGAAGGTGGGAAAAGTTGGAAGTTAAATGAGTTTATACCTGAGAGCCTCAGTTTTCTTCACTCACAGATTTTTAAAAGACATACATACAAATAATTATAGTTTTAAAGTTCTTTTATATTTTACATAGGTTGTTACCAATTAATTTAAAAACTATTAAGAATTATAAATATGGATATTTTGCTGTTTAACATGTACAATTTTAGACCTTCAAATAAGTGTTAAACATTCAATGCTATACTTGAAGTAATATCACTTAATTAAAATAATATTTTCTTTGGATTAGAGAAGATTATAAGCCATTTCCTTTACTGAGAAATAACTATGTACCTTTGCTGAGTGTTTTGCAAACATAAACAATCTGTGAGTAAATAGGACTTTTAAAAACAAACAAGCTTAACAGTGTCAGATATGATCCTGTATAGCAAAGAACTTACCATCCTACCTCAAATCCACACATAATTACTAGGGATCAAAAATTAGTCTTGCTTGCCTATCAGTATTATATCCACTAATCAGTCTAATTTCAAGTGGGCATTTACAGAATTCCTAATCTCAAGACAGTAACCCTTGATTTTTCAGAGGATCAGCAAGATAGGAGATGATTGGTTGTTTTGAAAAATTCTGATGACAAACCACAATGCTACAACTTATGATTTAACCTGGATAACTGAACACATTCTTTTACTCTTCCAGAATCCCATTGAAATGACCGGAGAACTATTAAAAATAAATTAGCAGAATTGAAAAACCAGAAATTGAGCAATGTGGAATTTCTAGAAGATAAAACACAGATTATTGAAGGGCCAACTAGAGTAGAACACATATTCTATTCATCTTTGGAGCATCTAGTTCTAGAATTTGCTACCAAGCTAAAAAAGTGACTTTCTGAAATGGAAGTTCTCACTTTGATAACTCTGGGATTGGGGAATAAGAGCGTTATCCAAAATGACTGTAAGGAGGAACTGAAGTTAAGCCGCCCACATTATCTCTCTCTGGCTACCTTGACCTGCCAACTCCCCTTTATAATCACCAGAGTTGCCTGTAATCAGAATTTGTGATCATGAAAAATGAACTGGAATTGTCATTTAGCTGAAGAAGGAACTTCAAACTTTACTTTACTTTATAAATATGGACAGCTAAGAATCATCACCTTGAAAGAAAACCAATAACATAAAAGGAAGCATGAAATTAAAACAAATTAATTAACCTGTTAAAAATATACTTACTAGAAGAAATTTTAAAATTAACATGATTAAGATCTTCAGTAATCTTTATGGACTTCATAAGGATATGATGTCCATAAAGAATAGGATGCTATGAAAAATATTTAGAGCTTCTGGAAATCGAAATTTCAATTATAAAATACAACAAGGCCCACCATGGTGGCTTACGCTTGTAATACTAGCATTCTGGGAGGTTAAGGCTGCTGGATTGCTTGAGTTCAAGAGTCTGAGACCAGCCTGAGCAAAAGTGAGATCCCATCTCTACTTAAAATAGAAAAATTAACCAGGCATTGTGGTGGGTGCCTATAATACTGGCTCCTTGGGAGTTTAAGGCAAGAGGATTGTTTGAGCCCAAGAGTTTGAGGTTGCTGTGAGCTATGACTAAACAGCACTCTAGCCTGGGGCAACCAAGTGAAACTCTGTCTCAAAAAAATAAAAATAAAACAGAATATGGACTAGATAGCAAGTAGGATTCATACCAAACTACACAAGATTGGGTCAACAGTAACTATAGCTCATTAAATTAACAGATTAAAATAATATAATGATCTTCACATACTGTGAAAGCATTTGCTAAATTCAACATCCTTAGGTACTTTTTGTTTTTTTTTGGAGACCCAATCTCACTCTGTTGTCCTAGCTAGAGTGCCAGGTTGTCAGTCTAACTCACAGCAATCTCAAACTCATGGGTTCAAGTGATCCTCCTGCCTCACCCTCCCCAGTAGTGGAGACTACAGGTGACCACCGCAGCACCACATTAATTTTTCTATTTGTAGGAGAGACAAGGTCTCAAATTCCTAAGCTCAAGGGATCCTCCTGCCTTGACCTCCCAGAGTGCTGAGATTACAGGTGTGAGCCATCACCTGGGCCATCCTCTGATATTCCTAATCTAGAAATAGATGGAAATTTCCTTAGTTTAGCTTCTTGGCTTGATTAAATGTACCTTTCAGAAATCCACAGGAAACAAACTTGGAGAAAAGTTCTTGCTAAGACAAAATATAGTGTTAAAAAGTATTCATGATAAGGCAGCACCTGTGGCTCAGTGGGTAGGGCACCAGTCCCATATACTGAGAATGGCGAGTTTGAACCCAGCCCCGGCCAAACTGCAACAACAACAACAACATCAACAAATAGCTGGGCATTGTGGCGGGTGCCTGTAGTCCCAGCTACTCGGGAGGCTGAGGCAAGAGAATTGCCTAAGCCCAGGAGTTGGAGGTTGCTGTGAGCTGTGATGCCATAGCACTCTACCAAGGGCAATAAAGTGAGACTCTTTCTAAAAAAAAAAGTATTCAAGATGGGAAATGAGACAAGGCTGTCATTGTTTATAAGTAAGGGGTAGGTTTTTGGTTTTTGAGGACCAAGAAGAAACCCATGATATTATTGGCATTATATTTCAACTAATGAGAACACTTAGTAAGGAGGCTGGGCACAACACCAACACATCAGTGTCAACAACTTTTGTATATACCAGCAATAAGCAATTAGAAAATGTAAGAGGGGAGATAGAGCGAGGCATGGTGGTGTACCAGCAGTCTTAGCTACTTGGGAGGCCAATGCAAGTGGATTACTTGAGCCCAGTCGTTTGTAGCAAGCCAAGGCAGCACAGCAAGATTCCATGTCTTAAAAAGAAAAAAGAAATAGATCTTCATGCACCATTCACAATACTTGCAAGAACGTTATTCAGAAATAAGATTAAAAAGAGAAAGGTAAGGTCTGTATGAATAAAATAACCGATCTACGCTGATGAGTATAAAAAGAACCCCAGAATAGGCATGCCATGTTTCTGTATAAGAAGACCCAACGCAATGAGTATATCCATTCTAGCAAATTAATTTATAAATTCAGAGCAATTTCATACAATTATAGCAAAAATTTTAAATGGATGCAACCACTTATGGGTAATTAAAATGTTCACCTGACAGCTCGGCGCTCATAGCTCAGTGGTTAGGGTGCCAGCCACATGCACTGTGGCTAGTGGGCTCGAGCCCAGCCCGAGCCTGTTAAACAATAATGACAACAACAACAAAACAATAGCAAGGCGTTGTGGCAGGTGCCTGTAGTCCCAGCTACTTGGGAGGCTGAGGCAAGAGAATAGCATAAGCCCAAGAGTTTGAGGTTGCTGTGAGCTGTGATAGCACAGCACTCTACTGAGGGTGACCAAGTGAGACTGTCTCAAAAATAAAATAAAATACAATAAAATGTTCACCTGAAATACATAATGCACAAAATAATTTTGACTAGATGGCAAAGCTATCCAGGGAGCTAGGGTAAATGTACTGTTGGCATAAGAACAATCACATCAGTAAAGAACAGAATATAGGAACAGAGCAGTGTGTGTGAGGAAACAAGGCTGAGACTATTGATTACTTGGAGAACATTTTCTTATTTCATATCACAGATAGTAAAACGCAGATGAATTAAACATGCCAATGTAAAAAGAACTAGAAGAAAATGTTGGGGAAAATGATTTTGTTTTGTTTGTTTTGTTTTATTTTGTTTTGAGACAGAGTCTCATTCTGTTGCCCTGGGTAGAGTGCAGTGGCATCATAGCTCACAGCAACCTCAAACTCTTGAGCTTAAAAGCTCCTCTTGCCTCAGCCTCCAAAGTACCTGGAACTACAGGCACCTGCCACAGTGCCCAGCTAGTTTTTTCTGTTTTTAGTAGAGACAGGGTCTCACTATTGCTCAGCCTGGTCTCGAACTCCTGAGCTTAAGCAATCTACCCACTTCAGCCTCCCAAAGTGCTAGGATTACAGGCATTAGCCACTGTGCCTGGCCTGGGAAAAATGTTTTGATAAATGTGGAGCAAGAAAGGCATTCCTAAGTAAGACACAAAACCCAGTACCCATGAAAGAAAAAAAAAAAAAGATAGTTTGACTACATTTTCTTTTTTTTTTTTTTTTTTTTTTGAGACAGACCCTCAAGCTGTCACCGTGGGTAAAGTGTTAAGGCATCAAAGCTCACAGAAACCTCCAACTCTTGGGCTCAAGTGATTCTCCTACCTCTGCCTCCAAGTAGCTGGGACTACAGGCACCTACCACAACGCCCAGCTATTTTTTGGTTGCAGCTGTCATTGTTGTTGCTGGATTTGAACCTGTCAGCTCAGGTGTTTGTGGCTAGCGCCATACATTTTAAAGAAAGGAAAACTTCTGTACCAAAATTAGATACCAGAAATAAAAGACAAAAGTTTAGGAAAATATGTGTAATGTAACAAAATTAAAATAATAAAATAAAATTAAAGAGCATCTATAAACAAAAATTGATAAAGGATATAAAAATATAAAGAAGAAGAAATATAGACAAATAAAATTCAACTTTATAAGCAATAAGGGAAAATTAAAGTTATAAGGAAATACTATTTTTCAGTCATTGAAATGGCAAATATTAAAGGATTGTTAATAGTGCTGGAGATGATGTGAGTAAATTAGTACTCTGTCATTGTTGAAGGAAATAGAAATTGATACAGTTTTTTGGGTGGGCAGCTTGGCAGCTATCAATACGCAGGGTATGTGTAGCCTTTGATCTAACAACTTTAGTTGTAGGCATCCAGCCTATAAGAGATAGTCACACAAGTGTCTGAAGAGTCAAGTACAAAAGTGCGGTGAAACATTTTTTGAAATAATAAAAAATTAGAAACATCATAATTGTACATACATGCAGAAATTAAATTATTTACTAATGTACTAATTTAATTCCTACCATGTAATGCATGTACTCTTATGGCAGATGTAAAACAATAGCTTTATTATGTGGATGTGAAAACACTTCTACAATCAAGACACAAACTACCAGAACCTCTGGGATACTGCAAAGGCAGTCCTAAGAGGGAAATTTATAGCACTGCAAGCCTTCCTCAAGAAAACGGAAAGAGAGGAAGTTAATAACCTAATGGAACATCTCAAGCAACTGGAGA
>CAUYPK010135907.1:0-12994 GCA_963574355.1 Loris lydekkerianus
ATCTTATTTGCTATCCAGATTCTGAATTCAATTTCTGACATCTCAGCTATTTGTTTGTGCATGGGATCTTGTGCTGTGTCTGCCCCATTGATCCTTGGGGGAGTTGATCTACTCTGATTATTCATATTGCCAGAGTTTTTCTGGTAATTTCGCCTCATGATTGTTTCTCACAGTTGCCTCTGGCTGTCCTCAAAGTTGGGGAGGTGTCTCTTCAAGATTAGACTTCAGCAGGATCACTCTATTGTTGCTGGATCTTTGTAGGGAGTGACTCTGTGTAGTTGTAGTTCCTCTGGGGCTTCCCCAGCCAGGGAGTTCTGGTTGTGGAAGCAGCTCTGGAATGTGACACACTCAGATCCAGCAACAGGGCGAGAGGTAGTGCGCATGGTTCTGGGAGTGCTTGGTGCCCAGAGACTTTGGCAGAGAGAGCTCAATGCTCCAGCAGTCTCTGGCCAGAAGAAGGGCTCTGCACAGCGGCAGGGAGGGCTCCAGAGGGCACACGGCTACCAGAGTCCCTGGCCAGATGAGCGGGCTGGTGTGGAGGCAGGGAGGGTACAGGAGGGAGGATGCAGGGTTGCTGGCTCCCACAATTTCTGGTCAGGGCATGCAGAGGCCCAGCGGGCGCAGGTAGTGGGTCGGGGGTCATGGAGCAGTTCTTATGGAGGCCTGGGCGACACGAAGCCCAGGAGTTTGAGGTTGCTATGTGCTGTGATGCCACGGCACTCTACCCAGGGTCACAGCCCGAGGGTTCAGTGTGCCAAAACCGGTCTCACTCTGCCCCTGAGGGTTAAGGCTATAAGACAGCTCAGTCCCTGCCTTTTGGCTGCTCAGTCACTAGGTTACTAGCTCCTGCCCAATCCTTGCTCTGCAATCTTGAGGGAAGAGCTTGCCAGGGCTTTTCTCTCACAATGGTTCCCTGCGGCCCACAGCTCAACACTATTAGCTCCGTCTGGCTCAGCTGTGCAGTCTGGGGCCATAGACAATACCCAAAGTTCTCTGCACTCTTGCTCAAGCTCTCCCCAAGGCAGTTCAACTGAGTGCCAAGTCCAAAAATGCCAAAATGGTTCACAGGTAAGGCCTTTCTGGTTTGCAGTGTCAGTGCTGCTTGTACTTATGGCTACTGGCAGGATTAGGTCAATCAAACCCACTCAACCACTTGCCAGTTTTCCACTGTTTTTGTCCTCCTCTTGGGGTTCAGAAGTCCCTTGCTGACTCTCTGTATCCTCAAAAG
Source organism: Loris lydekkerianus (assembly GCA_963574355.1). Classification (NCBI taxonomy): domain Eukaryota; kingdom Metazoa; phylum Chordata; class Mammalia; order Primates; family Lorisidae; genus Loris; species Loris lydekkerianus. The sequence goes on from CAUYPK010135907.1 coordinate 1,229, forward strand.
GATGATTATAGGAAGATCCCACCAGCCAGAGATGTCTGGAGTCTTATCTCCCCAGACTCACTGTGCCCTGTTGCAGGGAAGCTGTTACTTGGCCGCCATCTTGGATTGTTTCTAGAAATGTATTTCTTATGTAATAAAACTGGAAAGTCAAAATTATTTCTTGATCCTTGGGCTACAGAATGAGTCCAATGGCTACAGTTGTCTTAATAGGCATGAAGACTACATCAATTTCTTTGTATATCTCCATCAGAGCTGGATGGGCAGTAATATTTCGAGAGGAATTTCTTTCTTCTGACCAGTAGGTCTTAACAATAGACTGAAAATATTCAGTAAACCATATTGTATGTAAACAGATGTACTATCATTCTCATTCAGATTTTATTGTTCCAGTTATAGAGCACAAGAAGAGTATATTCAGTACAATTATTGAGAACCATTAGACCATTCTTAGAATTTTTGGAATGGTAAATGGGCCTTGTTGGCTTCAGCTTAAAGTCACCTAGCTTTGAAGCTAGGCATTGACTTCTCTCTAGCTTTCACTCTCTAGTGAAAGTCTTGGATGGTATCTCTTTCTAATAGAAGGTGGTTTTGTCTACATTAAAAAGTGTATTGCTCTGTGTAGCCACCTTCATCAATTATCTTCGCTAGATCATCTGGATAACTTGCTATAGCTTCTACATCAGCACTTGCTGTATTGCTTTGCACTTTTTTTTTTTTTTTTGAGAGAGAGTCTCACTATGTCACCCTTGGTAAAGTACCAGGGCTTCACAGCTCACAGGAACCTCCAACTCTTGGGCTTAAGCAATTCTTTTGCCTTAGCCTCCCAAGTGGCTGGGACTACAGGCACCCACCAGAATGCCTGGCTATTTTTTGTTGCGGTTGTCATTGTTGTTTTAGTAGGCTCAGGCCGGGCTCAACCCACCAGCCTTGTTGTGTGTGCTTGGAACCATAACTACTGTGCTACAGCTGCTGATCCCACTTTTTCTTTTTTATATTATTAAAATGCTTTCTTTCCAACCTCTTCTAGGTTCAGACTTTCTTCTGCACCTTTCTCACCTCTTTTAGCCTTCATAGAATGGAAGAGAGTTGCGACTTTGCGTCTGAAATAGGTTTTCACTGAGGAAAATGCTGGTCTTCTTTCCAGACCATTAGAACTTTCCTCACATCAGAAGTAAAGCTGTTTTGCTTTTTTATTGTACATGTGTTCACTGAAGTAGTGTATTTATTTAAGACAGCATCTCACTGTCTTGTCCAGGTTGGAGTGCTATGGCATCAGCCTAGCTCACAACAACCTCAAACTCCGGGGTTCATGTGATCCCTCTTCCTCAGTCTCCTGAGTAGCTGAGACTACAGGTGCCCACCACAATTTTTTATACTCTTTAGTAGACATGGGGTCTTCCTCTTGCTCAGGCTGGTCTTGAACTCCTGAGCTTAAGGGATCCTCCCAACTTAGCCTCCCAGAGTGCTGGAAGTACAGGTGTGAGCCACCATGTCCAGCCTGAAGTAGCACTTTTAAGGTCTTTCAAGAACTTTTTTCTTTATATTTACAACTTAGTTAACTGTTTTGTACAAGCAGCCTGCTTTTGGCCTACACTGGCTGGCTTTTGACATACCTTCCTCATTAATTTTATTTATTTATTTATTTGTTTGTTTGTTTGTTTGTTTATTTATTTATTTATTTAAGACTTAGAGATGGTGATCTCACTTTGTTACCCAAGCTGAGTGCTGCAGCAGTGAAATCAATAGCTCACTGCAGTTTTGAATTCTGGGCTGAAATGATCCTCCTGCCTCCTGAGTAGCTGGGACTATAGATGTGCACCATCACAACTTTACTTACCTTAATCTTTTCTAGCTTGTGATTTACAGTGAGAGACATGTGGCTCTTTCTTTCACCATAACACTTAGAGAGATAACTGTTGCATCTCAAATAATAGAGAGTCCTAAGGAGTGAGAGAGAGATGGGGCAATGGCCATCAGTGGAGCCATTAGTATACACACAACCATCAGTGATTAAGTTTACCATCTTTCATGGGCACAGTTCATAATGCCTAAAACAATTACAATAGTAACATCACAGATCAATGATCACAAATCACCATAACAGATATAAGAATAAAAAATTTGAAATATTGTGAGAATAACCAAAATGTGGCACAGAGACACAAAACTTATATAGGCTGTTTGGAAAATGGTACAGATAGACTTGCTAGATGCAGGGTTCTCATAAACTTCCAATTTGTAAAACATTTGTTATCTACAAAAGCACAGTAAAGTGGAGCACAATAAAACAAAGCATGCTGTACATTCCTCCCGATTTCTATGTGGAGTAATTCCTCTTTATTCCTTAATGTTCAAAGAGCACTTTAATACACATAGAATGCATTGTTTGTTTTTAACTCTTTAGAGGTTAGTGTGTGCATGTTTTTTTTTATTGTTAAATCATAGCTGTGTACATTAGTGCAATCGCCTGTACCCATGTGTGCCTGTTTTTGATCCATCTTCTGTTATATCATCATGTATCAATATCAAATTTTATGATCCTATAATGTGTCAGATGCTTTACCCATATCCATTCTTCCCAAATTCCCACATGATAGTTACTATTGTCATGTAGTGAATATGTCACAGATAGCTGTGCTGAAGAGGTCATGATAATTTTTCTAAATCAAATCAATCTGAGTCCAAGTAACCCTGTCCCAGTGAGTTAACCTTGTTGCTAGGATTCTCTTTATAACCCCTACCCTAAGATAGTGCAAGGGTTTGAGAGGTCTCACCCACAGAAGCTTTGAAAGAAAGTGCTTTGATTTTCTGCCCATGCTGAATACAGCTCATTTGCTCATTGTTCAAATTCATATCATTTTAAAAAGTCATCCTTGTCAAGACTGGGGCAACAGTGCTTGGGGTCATGCCTCCCTGTGATACTGTCCAGCCAGCACCTCTCTTGTACTGTGGTCTCAGGAATCCTGGAAGGCTAGGATCTTGTAGACAAAACCCAAGAGGAAAAGTTGGCTTTAGGCATTGTCAACGAGGTGAAGGAGACCTGGCTGCCTTTTTAGAATGGGAAGGATGAAATGCAAGGACAAAACAAAGCAAAAAAGTGAAAGCATCATGCTACCCCATTTGGAAAGTAGTTATTCTACCCTTTTAGAGTAGTTAGGAAATTTGCCCGTGTTTCTATGGTAGCCAGAATAATGATTCCCCAAAGATATCCATATGCTAATCCTGTAAAACTGTGATTATGTCCTTCTATGTGACACAAAGGAATTTGCACATGATTTCCGTTTTTCTTTTTTTTTTTTTTTTTAATAATCTTGGATTATTTGAGTTTGTTCAATCTCATCTCATCAGTCCTTAAAAGTAGAAGAGGGAAGCAGAAGTTGGCTCAGATATGAGTGAGGACTAGATGCTACGTTGCTGGCTGTAAGAGAGAGGAAGGAAGCTCTGAGTCAAGGAATGTGGCAGCCTCTGGAAGCTGTGACAGCCCTTAGCTGCAGGGAGCAAGCAAACAGGGACTGTGGCCCTACAGCCACAAAGGACTGAACTCTGCCAGCAATTGGAATGAGTGAGAAAATGTATCCTCCCCTCAAACTTGCAGAAAGGAACACAGCCTTGCCAACACCTTGGTTTTAGCCCAGTGAGTCTGCAGGTATGACCCAAAAAACTGTAAGATCATAAATTTGTGTTGTTTAAACCGCTGAGGTTGTGATAATTTGTTATGGCTACAATAGCTAATACAGTCACAAGGCTAATAAAAGCCAAGATTGTACCTCATACTCCTTCATTATATTATGTTTTGTCATTTTAAAGTGTTCCCAGCTCCAATACTATTCTACACAAAGTTAAATTAGAAAATGGAAGATGTGATTTTTTTTCTCTTTTGGAAATAACCTATTGGTGTAAAAACAATAGATTTTACTCAAAGAGAATTAAACAACACAGAGGAATATAAAAAGAAAGTAAAAGCCCTGGAAATCCCATAATTTAAAGATCAGCCCTAATATCATTTTTGCAAGTATCCTTCCAGAAAATTTGTGTTGCATGTATGTATATATGATAAATATTTATACTTTTATATATGTTTTTGTAAGTGCTTTTCTGACTGTGCAATTTTTCATAGACATCATTGTGTCAGTAAATATAGATCAACACCATTATTTTAGGTGACTGCGTAATATTCTATTGTATGGATGTTTCATAATTGATTTAAGCAATACTTATAAATTGACATGATGTTGTTTCCAATATTTAGCTTTTATAAACAAAACTGTGATTAATGTCTTTTTATCTTACCTTCCTCGTTTGAACATTCCATTAAAGTAATTCCAAAGTGGAGATATTCAGAGTATGCATAAATTTTTATATATTTTGAGAAAACTGCCCTTCAGGCTGGTTTTATGATGAAAATTCACAACATTACTGTGTGAATCAGTGTTTTCTATAAACTCATTAACCTTAGGTTTTGTTAATCTTTTTAAGTTTTGTCTACCTGATAAGAAAATGTTTTCTTCTTACTTTTTGTTATATCATAATTGACTTTTTACAAAATGTTTATTGGTCACTGAGATTCCTCTCTATGAATTTTGTATGAGAAATTGATACAGCATAGTGTAAAAATGTAGACTTTTCAAATAACCTATTTATCATTTGCTAGTTGTATGATGTTAAACATGTTCTTTAAATAATCTGAGCCTCAGTTTTTTCACCTGTCAAATGGGTATAACATAATTTACCTCCTAAACTATTTTAAAGAGGTAAGGGAGATAATTTAGACAAAGCTCTTCAACTGTTTCTGGCATGTAGCGAGGTGTTTTATAAATATTTCCTATTATTATTATTATTTTTATTTTTGAGAAAGAGCCTCCAGCTGTCACCCTGAGTGGCATGGCATCACAGCTCACAGCAACCTCCAACTCCTGGGCTTAAGTGATTCTCCTGCCTTCGCCTCCCAAGTAGCTGGGACTCACGCGCCCGCCACAACACCCGGCTATTTTTTTGGTTGCAGCTGCCATTGTTGTTTGGCAGGCCCGAGCTGGATTCAAACCTGCCAGCTCAGGCGTATGTGGCTGGTGCCCCAGCTGGTTGAGCCACAGGGGTAGAGCCAATATTTCTGATTATGAACGAGATACTTTTTTTTTTTTTTGACTTGTAAGAGATTAAAACCTTTTTAATTATTATGACTATCCTTTGACATTTATGTTAGAAAATGTTTTATGTAAGTATATTTTAAATTGATACATATGGAGAGAAAAAGGACATGGAAGTCACATAGAAATAAAGTGACTTAAAAAAGTATTTTAAAAAATGAATCAGAATTGGGTGCTGTGCCTCATACCTATAATCTTAGCACTCTGAGAGGTTGAGGAGGGAGGATCTCTCAAACTCAGGAGTTTTTTAAGACCAGCCTGAGCAAAGTGAGACCCATCTCTGCTAGATATAGCAAAATTAGCCAGGAGATATGACGGGTACCAGCTACTTATGAGGCTGAGACAGGAGGATCGCTTGGACCCAGGAGTTTGAGTTTGTTATGAGCTAGACTGATGCCAAGGCAATCTAGCCTGGTGACAGAGTGAGATTCTGATTAAAAAAAAAAATTAGTGTGTTACAGTTCCAACCTAGTCCTACTAAGGATTTTTGTCTTAAAAAATTAAAGCATCTCCAAAAGGTCTGTTTGTACTTGGCTGTTCTTATTTTGTCTATATTGTTATTTGCAAATTTCCTGAGACGATCATTAGTGCCCAGGGACTACATACAGCTATAGGAATTTTATCTTATTACAAAGAGGAGGAAACTCATGATTAATTTCATCCCCCATTTTGTCAATGCTTTCTTTGCTAGTAAGACCCTCCCCAAGCAGCTACGGTGTGGGGTCACCATTGCCATGTAAACTCTACCCCAAACTAATCTTTGGTCTTGCTCTACCCTGGCCTTACAGACCTTTTCTTGAACACTGGTATCAGCATTTCTAAATTCTAGGTCTTTGCAGGGGAGGAGACCTGTCTTTGAGGGCCCCTCCCTTGGCCATGGATGGTGCAGGGGGAGCCTTCTAGATCACTTTCTGTGGTTTTGCTCCTCTTCTCCCTCTGAGGGGCCAATGTCCTTTCCCTGCCAAGACTTTTCTTGAATCTTCAGCTCACTCCCTTGTTCTTGATCCACTTGGGGCCACGTGCCAGCTGCTGACAGGGGAGGGGTTCCTTGGTTCATGTTAACACCAATTATTAAGGCTCATTATTTCCCAGGAAACTGACCAGTTGACACTCCTCATTTTCTGTTTTCAGGGCACAATTGATTCCTCTTCACCATGTTAAGTGGAAAATCATATTGATGTCTACCATTCAAAGTGATGCATCTGACGTCCTCCGTGTTAACAAATTAAATATGGGAGCTGGCATCTTGAACATGCCATTTTCCTGTTTTCAGGCATGGGATGGAGCTCACAGCAAGGAGTGAGGTGCTTGGATTTTTAAAAATTTTACTTTGAGGCACAGATGTGTGCATATTGCCTATTTGTGTTTTTTTTTTTTTCTGTCAGTTATGGAAAGTCTGGATTTCTTTCTTTTTATTGATCACTAATTTTTTTTGTTTGTTTTCTGAGACAGAGTCTCACTATGTCACCCTCGGTAGGGTACCCTGGCATCACAGCTCACAGCAACCTCAAACTCTAGGGCTAAAGTGATTCTCTTGCCTCAGCCTCCCAAGCAGCTGGGACTACAGGCACCTGCCACCACACCCAGCTGTTTTTTTTTTTTTTTTTTTGTTATAGTTGTCATTGTTGTTTATCTGGCCCCAGCTGGGTTCAAACCTGCCACCCTCGGTGCATGTAGCCAGCGCCCTAACCACTGTGCTATGGGCGCCAAGCCTGATCACTAATTTTTAAATACATCTCCAGTGCCTCAGTGGAAGAAGTCAGGAGGATTTTGTGAGGTCTGCTAACCCCTAGATTCTTCCAGAAGGATGCAGAGCACTGTTTTAAGTGCTTGTGTGCTAGGTGGGTAGGATGAACAGGCAGGCTCGGAAGAACAGAAAATTAAAGTGGGCTTGGGAAGAGAAACATGAAATTGAAGATGAGTTACCTCTAAAAAGAGATGAGGCTGACATCCCAGTGGATGGCAGTGTTTCAGGAAATAGTGGAGCCTTTGACTACGTGGTTTGCTTTTGTTTCTTTCTTTCTTCTTTTTTTTTTTTTTTATTAAAAACAAAACAAGAACAAACAAAACCACTGTTTTTTTTCCATAACAGGGAACACTGGTGACAGACCTTTTCTTTTCTTCTGACATGGTGATTGCTCAGGGCTCCTGCTGGGGTCCTGCGCCACGTGACTGGGCAGAAATGCCCAGCAAGTCCCACACCTGTACGTGCTTGTCACTCTAAGCGTCCGCTGGGGAGAGGCTGTCCCCCTCCGGGCGTGCGTATTTCTGCGTGGTTGCGTCTCAGAATGTGTGTGTCTTGTCCGCGAGTTACTGGTTTGCCAGTTACACTGCAAAGCCACCGAGGGTGGGTAAAAAACTGAAAGACTGATGGTAACAGTCTCACCACGTGCACATGGAGTCAAATCCAGCAACAAAGACGAGGAGTTGGTGTGATGATTGCCTCCCTCCAGCCTTTGAGTGAGCTGGCAGCCTGAACTTTTGCCAGCAACACCCCTGACTGATTTAACGTTACAGCCTCCCCCCAAATGTGAGGAGCTATGATTGTTGCTGGAGGTGGCTGTCAGCTTCATGCCGCATGAGTGACTGGTGTCTGAGTGATCCCTGGGGCCCTGTGTGGGGCGGGGAAGCTGCCTTTGCAAGTTACTGGCGTTGCTGTTGCTTAGCGGACCCCTCGGGGACCTAGTAGCTCACAGGATCGGGAGGTCAGTGTGTCGGCAGCACACATCCATGCGGGTACATGCGACACAGGCACATCCTATCCACTGGGATTTTTTGTTAAAATGAACTGGAAAAACTTCCACATTAACCTCTACTCCTGGGAAGCTGGTCTGGGATACTGGCAAGACAGTTGGATGGAGCCTCCGGCGAGGCAAGACGGTGGGTTCTTAGCCATCTCTATAGTCTGGCATTTTTGGAGTTGACTCACAAAGTAGGGGGCAAGGCTAACAAGACCGTTTCTTTAGCTATTTATGTATTTAAGTAGAGTTGCAGAAAGGTTCCCTGACTCAGAGACTAGCCAACAGGGAGCAAAGGGGGTTCCACACAAAGGGAAAGACGTGTTAACAAGTCCACAGTGTGTACACGTGTTCTTCCAGAGCACCTTCCATCCTTCTTTTGGGACAGATGGGCAGGGAACAGTCAAGATAACGTTTAGAGATAATAGCTTTACTCAGTTGTTGCTCAGACTGGAATGCAGTGACCCATTCACAGCTCACTACAACCTCCAACTGGCCACCCATGTAGCCGGGACTACAGGTGCCCACCACCATGCTTGGCTGATTTCTCCCCCCATTTTTCATAGAAATGGGGTCTCATAATGTTACCCTGGTTGGTCTTGGACTTCTGGCCTCTACTGATCCTCCCACTTCAGCTTCAGCCTCCCAAAGTGCTGGGGTTAGAGGAGTGGGCCTCACCTGCCCAGCCCACTGACCCTTAAATTCCCTTAAGTTGACGAGTGACATTTCATCTTTTGTTTTAGGGTTTTGGGTACTTTAATATTTCATTATCAGTGGGGGGAAGGAGTATTTTCTGTTTTTTAAATTTTGCACTTATTTACACCTTACTGGGAGTTGGATTATTAGATCTTCTCCCATGAAAATGTTTTGAGGGGGTGAATGAGTGGGGGGAGTGGACCCAGGAGGAATCTGCAGGGGATGACTAGTGTTGCTCTCCAGGGCATCAATGAGATAATCCACTGAATTGTGTCTCCTGGGAACTTTCTGTCCTCAGGGAGTGGTAGCAGCGGTGGCTGGGGCAGCACAAACACACTGGGCTTCATTTAATCTTGGTTTCTTTGCATTTGTTGTTCCACTGCATTGGGAACACTCAGAGCTTAGGAAGTGCTTCAGAATAATTTCTGCTAAACATGGCCTGAACCATCTCAGGCTGTTGGCTTTGATAAATGATGAATTCCGTCCATTCTCAGGGCAGGCTCTGGGGAAATGTGTGTGCTGTGAGGTCTGCGCTTACAGCATCCCATTCGCTCCCTCTCCTCCTCTTGCTTCTTTCTCCAAACTCCTGATCTGCCCCAAACCTCTACTAATGGTAGCCTTTTCTAGCTGTGCTCATAGCAGTTTTGTCCTTCAAATACCTTAGGGTAGTGACTTTTTTTCTTTGAGACAAAGTCTCACTGTGTCACCCTCAGTAGACTCCCAGGGCATCACAGCTCACAGTAACCTCACACTCTTGGGCTTAAGCGATTCTCTTGCCTTAGCCTCCCTAGTAGCTGGGACTACAGGTGCCCATTACAAGGCCCAGCTAGTTTTTCTATTTTTAGTAGAGACAGGGTCTCACACCTACTCAGGCTGGTCTCAAACTCCTGAGCTCAAGTAATCCACTTGCCTTGGCCTCCCAAAGTGCTAGGATTACAGGTGTGAGACACCACATCTTGGATTTTTTAAAATAAAGATTTCCTATATTTGGGCTGTAGTAGGTTCATAACAAAATTGAGAGGGAAATCCTAAGAGTTCCCATAGTCATCACACACCCAAGACCTACCCCACTGTTGACATCCCCTGCCAGGGAGGCACTTGTTACAATCGACAGACCTACATCAACACATTGTCACGACCCTAAGTCCACAGCTTACAGTAAGGGTTTGCTCCTGGTGCTGTACATTCTGTGGATTTTGGGAAAAGCATGTAGCCACTATTGTGGTATCATACAGAGCAGTTTCACTGTCAGAAAAATCCTCTGTGCTCTGCCTATTCATCCTTCTTCTCCCAACTCTTGGGCAACCACTGATCTTTTTACTGTCACCATAGCTTTTCTTTCTATAGAATGTCATGTAGCTAGAATCACATAGTATGTAGCCTTTTCAGATTCACTTCTTTCACTTAGTAATATGTGTTTAAAGCTTTTTTCAATATAGCAGATTCCTCTTGGGTTCAAAAAAATGACCCTCTGTTGCCCAGGGTCTGAATGCATTTAAACATGCCCAATTTTGTCATTGCAATGCATTTAATAGCTTATTTACAAATGCCTAATTATAGCTGATTGTGTGCATGTACTACAATTCCATTTCTTTTCTGAATTCTCTTTCCCAGCCCTCAGCCTCTTGTAAGGACGGGCCCTCTCCCAAGCCCATAGAGACAGGACTCTGATATAACTCTTATAACTAATGAGGGGTAAATGGTAAGATAAACAAGTCGGAAAAGGAGAGGAGGAGAAGAGTGCAGAGACAGAGACGTGGCACCCTCTGATTATTCGGAGCTGTTTCCAGAACACATTTTCTGTGCTGAGACTACCTGCTATCTCCAGTCTGCATGCTGCCTTCATTCCTAAGTAAAGCCAGCAGAGCTAGCATGAACGAAAACAATCTCCAGGCGAGGGGCTGGAGGAGGGAGAATGCAATAACTTCCTTTTCTGTCTTTTCAGAAACACTCTGAGCTTGATCTAGGTAAAGCAGGCCTGAAGGACATACCTAGGAAATTAAGGTCCATGGTGGTCAGAGGCATCTTTTGAATTTAATGTATTCTATTTTATCGAGGTCTCTGGACCACAGGCTCAGTGTGCTATGAGAAAGGGCAAAAACAGATGAGGGGAATTTAGATTTGTCAGGCTGACCCTCACAGTCTGTGTGACTCTCTGCTGGTCTTCACTGTTACTGTTGCTGGTCTCCATGAGAGGAAATAGCTATTCAAAAATGGCCACATATGTCATTTCTCTCCATTCTGTCATCTACTAGGCAGGTGCTTCTCAGATTTTAGTGAATGTCAGAATCCTCTGGAAGACTGATTAAAGCACGGGTAGTTGAGCCCCACTACAGAGTTACTAAATAGAATTAGAGTTGAGACCAGGAAGATGCATTTCTGTCATTCCCCATTGATGCTGCTGCTAACCTGGGACCTCTGCTCTAACCCAGCTGTTCCCAGACTTTCTCATTAAGGTCTTCAAAACCATCCATTGCATTTTCCTACTGACATAAACTCACCATGTACGCAGCTCAAGTGTATTCTCGTGATGGTGACAATCCCAAATAAGTGGCTGAGCCAAAGAGCTCAATCAATGGAGGTTTATTAAGCCAAAGTTTGGGGACAAACCTAGGCAAAATACAAACCATATAGATGCATCCATTACTATTTTTCTGAGGAGGGATGTGAGAAGTTCAATGCTTAAGGGGAGAGGGCACACAGAAGGAAAAAGAAGAAGGGGGTGTGTGGGCAGAGGGGCCAAGGAAATCTACATTTTACATAAGGTAAGCTTAATGTTTGAGGAGAAAAAAGGAGTGAGGGGAGCATCAGTTATGCAGATGTCCCTGGCTGGGTGGAAGAATGATTGATCTGGTTCTGTCTCTGTTCTGCACCTGGGAAGATAAACTTGTAACCAGCATTATAAGTACAGAATTTAACAGACGTTAGTTTTAGTTTATAACTGCAGATCTAAAGTTATTATTTGCATGTCTTTGCTTATTGGAGGCCAGCATGGTCAGGGGGCAGTTCTTGTGGACGGTTTTTTACCTTCTAGTGCAAGGGTGGCAAACAAGTTCGACACAAAGAGCCAAAATTTAAAACTGTGAGAGTCAGAGAGCCACACCACGCAGTGACCTGCCAAAACAGACAAACACTCACACAAAAGCATATAATTTTAACAATAATATATTAAACACATAATATAACAT
>CAUYPK010135909.1:0-19493 GCA_963574355.1 Loris lydekkerianus
GAAACTTACTAAATGCAGAATTCAAATGTCTTCATACAATAACTAAGAAAATGCCATGAAGGCTATGTTAAACAGTTTGATGAAAATATTTCAGATTGTACATGAAACCAGCACATTGTTCCTCTTGACTGCACTAAAGTACACAGCTGTGATTTAACAGTAAAAAAAGATGGCAGATAAACACATATCCTTCTTTAATTTTAAATACTTGTGCATTAAATATAGAAATTTAAATAATAAACATTCAAATTTAAACACTTAATTGAAATATTTAACCCATATTTTGCACAGATATTCTTAAGTAACAGGATCTCTAAAAATGGAGAAACCTAGAAAGAAATTCATAGATACAGTATAAATACATAAACTACAATAACTTCAACAGCTTGGGGAAAATAGCTTTTCAGCCCTAGTAAGAGAGCCAAGATTACTTTCTCTTTATAGGCATTTCTCCTTAAACAATAATATTCAGTGGTCAGAATTTCATCTCTATCAATAATTCACTTAAAACCAAGATCCTTGTATATGATTATTCATAAATGAATTAGTTTCTTAACCAAGGGTGAGTTGGGAATTTATTTAAGTAAGCATTATACATACTTGAAAATATTTTTTTAGATGTAATTAATTTGTTTTAATTTTGTTTCTATTAGATAAGATGATCTGTGTTTTCTTTTCTTAAGATCATATTACAAGGGTACATGTGAAACTTAGTAAATGTACTAAGAAAATACCAGGAAGGCTATATTAACCACTGTGATGAAAATGTGTCAAACTGTTTATAAAACCAATGTATGGTGTCCCATGATCACATTAATGTACACAGCTATGATTTAAAATAAAAAAAAATCATATATTCACCCAGTGAAATACCACACATTTAAAAAATCTATTTTCATTGAGCATGTCTATCTGAAAACCATTATGGTTGTGGTGACAACAGCACTGTCTTGCTCAATTTCTTATTATTAGGCAACAAAAACATAGGCTTTAATTAGCAAGCACACAAAATTCTAATTCCTGCTTCAGGAGAAAAATGTTTAATTAAGTTACAAAAGGCAGTTTGCAACTAATTAGATTCATTCTGCTTCTCTATGGTACTCATTTATTTCCCAAAAGGTAAAAAAAAAAAACTGGTTGACTAGATCATCACCAACATGAAGCTCACAATAGATAAATATCTTCCTAAGGGAGGGTGGCGGTCAGTGTGCCCACTAATTACATTGTAGTCTAATTTGAATGAACAAATTTGAAACAAGCTAAGGTCTACCTCTTTTGTCCATGCCTATAGCATCTCACATATATTAGATATTCAGTAGACATTGAAAGAGAGAGAAAGAGGAGAGGGAAGAAGGAAGAGAAGGAAAAAAGAAGGAAGGGAGGGAGGAGAAAGGAAAGAGTAAAGATGAGGAAAAAGAAAGCCAAGAAATAATAAATTAAGTGAATGAATGACAATTGATGACTGTTGAAGTCTCCCCTAAAGAAATAAACAGATTAGCAGAAAGAATATCGTATTATAGGTTGAGGGCTAGGTCTAGGAATAATGTATCGTTTCAAAGTCATTACATAACCTGTGCAAGTCACTTTACCTTTCCTGAATTCATTTCTCACAGAATATTTCTAGCTGTTCAGGTAGAGCCTGAAACTCAATATATACAAAGATTTAATTTGCTCCTTTTAGGCTAATCCAACTTCTTTACTTTATTTTCTGATTACTACACTATCATCTGCAGTAGATTGTTTACAACAATGGCTGCAATTTTTCTCCTCCCTAAATCAGCAACCCTTGGCAATGCGGTTTGGTAACTCCTTCAATCAAGAACGACAGTCTATTTATTTCCCCATACTCTGAAGGCAGGATAGCCTCATGACCTGCTTTCTAATTTCACTGTAGTCTAATTTGAACGCTTTCACTGACAGAATGTGGAGAAAGTGATGATGTCCTAGGTCTGAGCCCCAGGCTTACAGGTTTTACATGTTTCTGTTAGTTGACTCAGAACCTTGTCCTCTCTCTATGTGGAAAAGCTTCCACTAGTCTGCTGGAGGATGAGAGACTGTGTGGAGCAGAGGCCAATGGCCCAGCTCCCCTGGCCTAGATTAGCTAGTCACCAGCTGATCCAGCAACTGACTGCAGACACAGAACCAAGTCAGCCAGTGTCAGCTGTGTTTGGCCCGGCTATGCAGAAATGCCTGGTTGACCAACATGTTCATAAACAACAATAAATGGTTGTTACCTGAAGCCATTTAGTTTTGAAATGCTCTGTTACTCAGCAAAAGCTAACCCAAACATGAAGCTATCCTGTACCTTTCTTCCCTTTGGTGTTTGTAAGTCAGTCGTCAAATCCTTTGTATTTGAATTAAAATATCTTTGAAATATAATCCCTTTTACCAGTCCTGAGACTCTTCCAATTTGGAGTTTCATCAGCTCTTGCCTGGTGATATCAACAACTTTTTAACAGGTTTTCTTGTTTCTATTATCTTCAACAACCATCCAGTCTCCAAAACTCCATGTTTCAATTTAGAGACCTAATGTGATCCCTTTCCTTAAAAACCTTCATAGATTCTGTCTTCATACATAGTAGGCATTGACAATTTCTTTAAATGGGGTCTAAAGCCCTTTCTGTTTTTATTTCCTTCTACCTTCCTTGGCCTAAGACTTATTTTTTTCATCTATGTACTGCATTCCCACAACACAAACGCACTCATCTTTAACTTCATAACCACAATTCTAAGCCACCACCCATTTTCTTTTTGTCTTAATTCTTATCTCTCCCTTGTCTTTCTGTCAACCTTTTATTTTTCCTTCCACATTTATCTCAGATAAAATCTACCCTGGGAAGTTTTCTTGGTTTCTTTCAAAGAGAATGAATTGTACCCTTCTCTGTGTTTCCATGGTATATCTTTCTAGCCCAGAACTTCCTCATCACTTATTTCTGTGCTTTTTTCCACACAACGAGTTCTTTAAATGCACTTGAATGTTTTTCAGGGGGTTTTGATGAGCTATGTTAAGTCAACTTACCTGAAAATGTAAAAATGTCAGATTATCAAGATCATCGTTTTTACATATTAAAATCTGTTTGCACTTGACTTAAGTTAGGGCTTATTTACATCATCTGTAAGAATAAATACATAACATAAGGTGACAAATTTTCCTGCAAGATTTATGTTGGACGAATCTGGCTCAAAATTATTTGTAATTCCAAGTAATTTTAATGTTTTAGAAAATTGTAGGCAAAGAGAAGCTACTAACAATAGAATTTATGAATCATAGTGAAATACGTGTGAATAACATGCCACAGTTACTCATTACAAATTGGGTTTCAGAACAAAGAGACTAGCATTTGTTCTGTAGGTAAAAGGATAAGCTATAAGATATTACCTCATAGATCAACATCCTATAGATCTTATGGTAAATGAAGAATCCTATTTTTCTTTTAGCTGATTATCTACTGAATTCATATAAATTATCACAATAGCATTACCTTCTTTCATTCATTCAATAAATGTTTATTAAGCATTTAGCACATACTGCGCACTAAACACCGTTCTTGCCTTTCAAATTATTCTTCAAAAGAAGTATTTTTACCAAAATTTATTTATGAAATTAACTACACATATGTTGTTGTTCCCAAGGATTCTTTTTGCTTTGTTTTTTTACATTATTCTTTTTTTTTCTTTCCTTTATCCTTTCCTTTAACTTTTGTTTTTAAAGACTACTCAGACTTGCAGTTTCCTTTCAGGAACTCAAAATATTCTCAGGTGTTCTTTAATTCCTGAATTCTCCCTCACCAGTTATTTTCTACCCAAAATTTCATTGCATACATTTTTAAGAAGGTTAATTGCTTAAGAAGTGTGGATTTAGTAGCTATAACTCATATCTGCTGATTTTTGTTCCTATATTATATCAGTTATAGTTTATAAATTCCTTGGAGATTAAATTGAATTTTTAAAGCATCAGTACCATTTCAGAAATCACTAACAGCATGAGTATGTTCTAAAGCTGAAAATAAAATCTTTATATATTTATTATTTATAAAAGAATAACATTTTAATCTTAAAACATTAGAATATTTGGGTTTTTTAATAAATTACCTCAAGTAATTGGGTCACATATTGATAAGAAAACTGATTCCCTCATTCTATAAATAATCATAGTTATTATTTCAGAATAGAAAATATTTTTAAAAGACATAATTCAAAGTGAATTATTAAAGATAATAATTCATATGATTCAATTAAGAGCTACTTAATATAAATACTATATTCAAAATAAAACTAAGGTCATAGGTGGTCTATTAGTTTAGCACTGTATGAAAACATTGCAAAAAGTAGCCATTCAAGCCTTTACAAAGATTCATTTTGACATACAACTACATCAAATTTCTCAAATCTGCATGCAGATTTTCCCCCTTAAAGAAAGCAAAATCAAAATGCTTTGCCATTATAAAATCAGGAAAATAGCAATATGAATCAATTGTGATAGATAATTTAATTTTTTTCTGAGAAAAATGTATTCACTTCAACTTTAGTCTTTCCTTCTTTCTTTTTTTTTTTTTTTTTTGGTCTTTGATGAAATTGCTCATTATGTGAGATTCAAGTCAAAAGATAGTAAATGATTCTTTTGCTCAATCTCTGAATGCAGTTTCAGAAGCATATTTTTATGTCAAGATTGGTAATTTAAAATATTTTTATAAAATATCAGAGAATACATTACAAACTTCTTTGGCTTTTCTCTTGCAGATTTAATTTGAAGACTTTTAAGGAGGAGGGTAATCCAATCCAATTGAATTATTCTCCAATTACTATCACCATGTAACTTGGCTGAGAGTTAAGCTTGAGTCTATTTCCATGATTATGACCCCTCTCTTCAAATACCGATTAGAGGAAGAATCCACTTCAAATCTGAGTTAGGTCATAGTTTCACAAGGTCGAGACAGACTCCTACTATTTGAAGGCATTAAAAACAAATCATTTATTCTGCTTGTCCCCTTTGGAGTCTTTTTCCTGGAAGCAATGTTTAGACTCAACTGTGATCCTAAGCTCCCATCCTGGCCTGTTAAAAACAAGAAATTTATCAGTGTTTGGCTCAAGGACAGGGCACTAAAACAACAGATGGAATCAATATTCCACTCTACAAAACAACTACATAGGAAAATCAACAGCTCTTTGTAATGATTGATGATGACTGTGTAAATTTCTTCTTAAGCTCTCAGCATTTTCTTGTCTTTCCTTTTTCTTCTCACTTCTTTTCCTTTCCCTTCAGTCCCCTCCCTTCCTTCTCCACTTCTTCTCTTTTCAACAGAGGTTAAACAAATGCCATAGATACAGGTTAGAAAGTAGCTACAAATAGGTATTAACTGAATTTCATTCCAGACCGTGACAATTTCTACATGAGCACACTGTATAATATTAATACAATAATGGGATGGGAGGGAGAGTTCTGGGCTTCTTATGCACTGTTTCCAGAAAAGTAATTCTGACTGTGTACATTCGGTATTTTGAACTCCTGAACAAATTGATTTTCAATGAAAGTATTTTTTTCTGTTCAAAAAATTGCAAAAATCTGTTTTTTGGGTCCAAATTCATTCATCCACATACTGCAGACCCTCAAGATTACTAAAGGTTAATATTATACTTTATTTATCAGTTAGAAGCATTTCCATTGTTTTTAACTTGAGGCGAATGGTAATAGCTATATTATGACTCAAGAAATGCAATTTTTAATACACATATTTTAATTTTTAAATTTGTGTTTCCAAAATATCAAATAGCCTAGAGAATAAGGGCTATGGACAATACGAAAATAATTATAAAACTTATTATTCAGAAATGAATTTTTAAAATCATGCAATTAATTATGATTTATTATTATTTAAATCATATTTATGGATTATCTCTGTTGGTATAGGATTAATCAGGGTCTACTATCTTTATATGAAATATGGCAAACACAATTAAACCTAATTTGTTAATTGAAACATATTTTGCTGTCTTTGCCACATAAATTTTAGAATTGTTAGTTATTACACACAGGGAAATACACACACCTCTTCACAATTTCTTTATTCCTTTCCAATTTCTATGGTTCATTAGTTAATCTTATTTTATTAGGTTGACTCCAAGTATTGGAACAATTTTGAATTAGGAAGTGATTGTTGAATTCCATTTATGTGTTTCTGACTTTAAGAAGAAGAATGATTCTATTGCATCAGTAAGTTTAGCAGTTGGTAAAATGTTTAGATAAAAAATATTTACCAAGATAAGAAGTTTTCCCTTTATTCCTACTTTGTTCAGATTTCTTATGATAAACATATGTTGAAAAATAAATGTTCTTTTGAGATTATCAATATGATTATGTATTTTTTCTATTTTAATCTTTTAGTAAAACCTATTGATTTCATGTTATCAAATCATCATTAAACTTATAGGTTTCTGTTTTCTTGATAACAATATATATGTTAACATTTTTATTTAATTTGCTTTTATATTTCATGTACAAACTTTTTGTGAATTATTTGATCTCCTCTATTGGCTGTTTCCTATTTTAAAATTTCTTCTCTTAGCTCTATTTTCATCACTCTAATTTCTTTAGAATTTCTTGGATGTTCTCTTTAGTTTTTTCAGATGAAAAAATTAGCCCAATAAAGTTTAATCTTATCTTTCTAATATGTATTTTCAAAATGATGAAATCTCTTTGCCCAATGGTTTAAATTATAAATAATCTTTGATAAGTCATGGAAGCCTAGGTACCTCTATGGAGAGAAATTAACAGAGAGACTTAACTAAATATTGAATGACTGAAGAAAGGAGATGGGAACATTGAGGTGAAACAAACATAATAGTTACAGGAAACTTTTAATTGTTGAAGAAAAGAGGGAAGATGTTGGGTCATCAGAAAATAGAAACTCAGAGAGAGGACTTTACAGAGATGAGACTCACATCACCCATACTACCTTGGAAGAAGCCCTAGAAATACTACAGACTAGAACAAACTTCTGCAACAGGGGAATGTGCCACTGCTAGCTGGTGCTTAAGATAACAGCAAGGAACCAGGACAAGGAGTCTCTTAACTCCTCTCCATTTTGTTTCTAGTTCTCTGACTGGAATACAATGGAGAATGCTGAAATACAGAGTTCAGGGTAGGGTAGTATCTGTTATAGTGTTACAAGCAGAGAATAGAAGGGTTCTTTTGGAGGTGAGAGACAATAAGTTAAACAAAATGGCAGAAATTCATCACGCACATTTCAATATATAGCGAATTTGGGGGTAATTCAATGTTATTTTAAACTTAAACTTTCCTTTGACTAACGAATAATATAGAAGTATAATTTTACTTTACAAATCTATTTGTGCCTGATCTTTTTGATACAGACATACCTCAGAGATATTGGGAGTTCAGTTTCAGACCACTACAACAATGTGACTATCATGAGAAAGTGAGTCAGGCAACTTTTTGTGTGGCCCAGGACATAGAAAAGTTGTTTGTGCTATACTATAATCTGTAAAGTGGGCAATGGAAAGGGTGCAATAGATTTAAGTTTAAAATGTACATAATTTTATTTTAAAAACTTTATTTCTAAAATATGCTGACTTTCACCTGAACCTTCTTGAGTGAGTTGTAATGTTTTCTGCTGGTGAAGAGTCTTTCCTGGATGTTTATGGCTGCTGAGTGATCTGCTGTGGTTGATGAAGTTTGGAATGGCTATAACAATGTCTAAAATAAGACCTTGATAAAGTTGCCCTCATCAATTAACCTTCCCTTTTATGACAGATTTCTCTGTAGAATGTGATGTTGTTGGATAGCATTTGACTCCCAGCAGAACTTCTTTCAAAATTGAAACCAATCCCCTCATAATATTTTGAATCCTTTGTTGTAATTTCAACAATGCTCACAGCATCTGCATCAGGGGTAGATTTCATCTCAGGAAAGCACTATCTTTGCTCATTCATAATAAGCAACCCCTCATCCATCCAATTTTATTATAATTTTGCAGCAATTCAGTCTTGACATTTTCAGGCTGCTGCTAACTCTACTTTCCTAGCTATTTCCATGACATCCACAGTTACTATTCCTCCAGTGAAGTTTTGAGCCCCTCAAATTCACCTACCAAAATTGGAATCAACTTCTTCCAAATGCAACCAAGACTGATATTTTGACCTCTTCCCATGATTCATAAATGTTCTTAATGGCATCTTGAATGATAATTCTTTTCCTCAAGATTTTCGGTGTAGTTTGCCCCTATCCACCAGAGGAGTCACTGTCTGTGATAGCTAGAGGCTTTTCGAATATATTTCTTGTAAGACTTGAAAGTCAAACTCACTTCTTGATCCATGAGCTGCAGGATGGATGCTTTATTAGCAGGCATGAAAACAACACTAATCTCCTTGTACATGTCCACTGAGGCCTTGGGTAACCAAGTATATCGTCAAAGAACAGTAGTAGAGAACAAAAAGGAATCTTTTCTGATTAGTAATTGTCATGCGGTAAACACATGATCTGTTTTCGAGGCTTTGTTTTTGCATTTCTAGAGCACAGGCACAGTAGATTTACTATAATTCTTAAGGGCCCTAGGATCTTTGGAATGGTAAGCAAGCATTGGCTTCAACTTAAAAGTTATTAGCTGCATTACCCCTAACAAGAGAGCTAATCTGCCTTTTAAAGTGAAGCCAGGTCCCCAAACTGCAGATGCTGGTGCAGATGTGAAGAGAAGGGCACACTTTTACTCTGTTGGCAGGACTGCAAACTAATAACAGCTTCTTTGTAAAGAAATGTGAAGAATTCTTAAAGAATTTGTATAGACCTTCCATTTGATCCCACCATCCCATTACTAAATATCTACTCAGGGGAAAAATATCATTTTATCATAAGGACATTTGCACTAGAATGTTTATTACAAACCAATTTAGAATTTGCCAAGATGTAGAATCAACTCAAGTGCCCATCAACCCATGAATGGATTAATAAACTATGATAAATGTATGTGAATCATAGAATACTATTAAGTCATAAGAAGATGGAGATTTTACAACTTTTATATTAACCTTAATAGAGTTGGAGAACACGCTCTTTAGTAAAGTATCACAAGAATGGAAAATCAAGTATCCAATGTATTCAGTACTAATTAATATGAAGTCTGTAGATGAACTAATACAAGTCCACATAACAGAAAAACTCAATTCAACACAAGTTGGGGCGAGAGGAGAGGAGGACAGGGGAGAGAGGAGGAGGGAGGAGGATTGGTATATTCCCACCTATTGAGCACAATGTAGGGGTATATGTACACCTCCTGGGAGAGGGGCACAGCCACAACTGGGACCTTGCCTAACAGATGTAAATGTTGTAACCTAATGGTTTGTACCCTCATATTAATCTGAAATTTAAAAGAAAAAAAACACATAAATTGAAGTCAGGCATGACTTCCCTCTAGCTATGAAAGTCCTAAATGGCATCGTATTCCAATATAAGACTATTTTGTCTTCACTGGAAGTCTGTTGCTAGTGTACCTACTTTGCCACCTCATTGATGGTCTTAGCTAGATCTTTTGCACACTTTGCTTCAGCTCCTCCATCACCACCTGTTGTTTCATCTTCCACTTTTATGTAATAGAGATGGCTGCTTTCCTTAAACCTCATGAACCAGTCCCTGCTTCTAATTTTTGTTCTTCAGTGTCCTAATCTCTTAGCCTTTAAAAATTAAATAGAATTAGGACTTGATCTAGATTAGATATTTACTTCAGGGAATGTTGGGGCCGATTTAATCTTCTATCTACACCACTCAAACTTCCTTCACACCAGCTATAAGGCTATTTAACTTTCTTATCATTTATGAAGACCTGACAATTAAGTCCTCAAACTTGCCACTGTGTACATATGTTGGCAGCACTGTATAAACTACTATGGGAAGTTTCATAACCTTGGTATTAACAATGTCTCACAGCTGTGTTTGTGTTGACATGAGGTTGTGTCTTGCTGAGTAATTTCATTATTGTTGCATATTTTTGTGTCCCACTGTGAGAATGTGGGATCTTGAATTAGAACAACAAACAAACATTCATAAATTTCTTATTAAACTTAACAAGAGCAGAAGTGAAATCAGAGATACGTTAGTTAAAGTTTATGGGGATAATGCCATGAAGAAAATGGCAGTGAATAAATGGATTAAGTGTTTTTCAGAGGGGACAGAAAGCATCATAGATGAAGTGAGGTCAGGGCAGCTGGTAGCAAGCAGAATTTGTGAGAACATTGCAAAAGTTCATCATTCATTGAATTGTGCATCAAAATCAGTGGCTGACTGTGAGAAGTACAGCAGACCAAATAAACATGGATACAAAAACAGGAAAATCTTTTTTTTTCACAGTTTAATTGCTCTATGTATTTATTATTAGCTATTATTAATGCAGAAAGGGAACAAAAAGCTCACAAACACTCTACACAATTTCCCAAGACACATTGTGGGGTGAGGAGGAGAGACTGAGATGTATCAATAGTATCAGTATCCTAAGGTCTGGGAGGATGCATTCCTGGGGGAGATGGACCTCTAATTCCTGGTGGAAGGGGTCTCATTCCTGGAGGAGGCATACCTACTGGTGTCCCTCGAGCAGGGGAAGCCCAATTGGTGGGCCCATGGGTGGTCTCATACTAGGTGGAGGAGCCATTATGCCTGGAGATGGTGTTGCTCTGCCTACAGGGGGAGGTGGGGTTCCTTGTCCTGGGGGATACTGGGTCAGGCTCCAGCAATGCTGGCAGTAGCAGCAACGGCAGCAGCTGCTACAGTGCCTCTTCCCTGTGGAGTCATTACCTGCTGGGATGGTCCCCCAACTCCTCAGATTAGACCTGCTAACCCTGCAGGAGCCTGGGGAATTGGTACACCAGCTGGTACTCCTCTGCAAGCTGCCCTACCAACTCTAGGGCCTCCTGCAGCTCCAGCAAGTGGTACTCGAATGATGCCAGTATCTTTGGGGGGCGGCCCCTCCACAGTCATGGATACCAAGTTCTCCCCACGCAGCAACACCAGATCCCAAACTTGCTTTTCTTCACATTCTGTCTGCTTCGCATTCTTTGGCTTGATCTTCCTGAACTCATCACAATCACAGAGAATCAAATTCGTATGTTTGTCAAAAACCTTGAAGGTGCCAATGAAGATCGGGCCATCTTGCAGGATACATCTCATTCTATAGTCAATGTGCTGCAGCATCTCGCTACACTTGCCCACAGTCATGATTGCTGCTCCACCAAATCTGATGTCCACAGTTAAAACTTCTTGATTTAAGACCAAACGAAAGGCTATAGATAAAGATGTGATCCAGGATCTCCTAGAAATAATGCAAGCTGGGCAGAAACTTCAAACAGTAGATGGAGCCTGGTTTTTGTTTGTGATCAGTTTCTTCACTGTTCCAATACTGCTTTAACCACCTCTTGGTGTCTCAGCTAAGAATGCCTATCTTAGTTCAGCCTGGAAATCCACCACTGGAGCTTGTTGCTGCTGAGAACACCTCAGGTACAACTGACACTCTTGATTGCTCAGTGAGGCTGTTCTTCTCCATTTGACTTGGACTTCCACCTCTGGCACATGCTGTTCTGTAGTCCATCTCAGATGTAAGTGATCCCTGGAAAAATAAGTTGATCTCACATTAACAGAAGGAAGATTCCTCTTGAATGCAGACAGACAGGATTTTGAGGTTACTCTGTGGAAATTGTTTCTGCTAAAGGCTCAAAAACAGGAAAATCTTAACTGAAGATTTTGACATGAGAAAGGTGTGTACAAACATTGGTCCCAACAGAGCTCACTGATGGAGAAAAGCAAAAGAGTGTCAAAGACTTTTTGGAGAGACAGGATGATGTTTTGGTCTGTGTTATCACTAGTGATTAAACCCGGTTGCACCAATATGACCTTGTAACAAAGTGTCAAAATGCACAATAAAAGTCAGTCAATTATCCACAACCAGAAAAGTTCTGTTAATCTAAATCGAGAGTCAAAATGATGTTGTAACCTTTGTTATCAGAGGCATTGTTCATTATAAATTGTGTCAGCTGGACAGTTAACCAAGTTTACCATTTGACAGTGCTGAAAAGAAAATGTTAGACCAAAATGAGCTGAACCTTTCACCAACAACTCATGGCTCTTGCATCACAACAATTCACCAGCTCACTCAGCACTATCTGTGAAGGAGATTTTAGCCAGTGAACAAATAACTGTATTGGAACACCCTCCCTATTCACTTAATCTTGCCCTCAATGACCTTTTTTTTCTGTGCTCAAAGATAAAGGAAATATTAAAAAGAAAACATTTTGACGACATTCAGGACATTAGTGGTAATACAATGATAGCTCTGATAGCCGTTACAGAAAAAAAAAAAGAGTTCTGAAATTGCTTTGAAGGGTGGGCACTGGTGTTGGTGCATAGCTTCTCACAGGGAAAGTGACCATAGTGATATTCAACACTAAGCTATGTAGGACTTTTTCTAGGATAAGTTGGTGAACTTAATTGTTGGACATCGTACATAATTCATTTCTTATCTACTGTCTCAAAAATGGGGACATTATAAATGTAATTTATTAATTACTTGGTTCACTCAGGTATACAAACATCTGAACCAGACCTAGTATGGAATGTGTGCTTAATTCTTATTTACTGAATATATGAGTGAAAAATAAATCAATTAATTTTTCATATATTAATCAAAATAGATCTTCCATGAGATGTATTTGCAGTTTAGGAGAACTTTATGGCAGATTATTTGAATTTAGACAATAGTTTTTGTAAAATGTTTTAATTTAAACATGAACTTAAGAAATAATTGCCTACACCAATGAAAGATTGTTAAGTTAGATTTATTCATTGTATGATTATTGAGATTTTTAGTATCTCTTATACATACACAAAACTAAACCTGTATCTTTAGCCAGACACTGGAAATCTTAAAGTGATTATTATATTGATTGGCATGCATTATTACATATGCAGTAATTAATACCTGCCAATTTAAAAATACTGTTTTTAACCTCTAAAGAACACTCCTTTTCCTTAATTAAATGCTAGAAGTTTTGACAAAACTGACATAATTAAGACCAAATTGTCCATTTATAAAAAAGTAAATAATGGTAATAAAACAAAAACTTGTGGAGTATGCTCTATACCAAATAAATTTCCAATTTTTTTTCTAAATTTGATGTCATAAAAGGAAGTTCACTCCAGTAACCTAGTTTTTTTCTAAATGCAAAGTGAAAGGCAGGCTTGGGATAATTTGTTCTTTATATCTTATTTCAAAATTGTCAACAAAGACAGAGATTTAATTGCTTCATCATGCTTGCTTCTGATTTTACATCTTATTAGCTATGGGGGGCACATGTATTTTAAATACATGAAATTATAACTACCTAGAAACTGTTTGTCAGGAACATGTCAGCTCAATTAAAGTATTTTACAATATTTTATGTTATTAAATAGCTTTTCTCTTGCTATCAGTTCGTAGTAAGATTTGCCAAGCCTAATAGACACATTTTACTTACAATCTGAACTCATGTCACTTTTTAGAGACCTATTTCAAGATCACTTCTGGGAATTACTATTGAGAAATATTAATGCTTAGTGAAATCATTTTGTAGTCCCTCTATGTACTTAAGTGCCTTCAAAAACTGTGTAGAAAGGACACATGGCATTTATATTCTATATATAATTACAAGTTCATTAGTTTGTAAATTGTTGGATAAAAATATATACAATATTGTAGCTTCCTCTATTTACACATTCATACAGTAAACATACATGTAAACATATTCTTGAAAAAATTTCAACATTTTAAAACTGCAACATTTTATAATAGAAGTTAAACAAGCAACTTTTTTTTAAAGACCATTCTATTTTCTTTCTTATTTTAGTATGTTACAGGGATATACACATTTTGGTTACATAATTTGCTTTTGTACATTTTAAATCAGAGGTATAAGTATGCCTTTCATCCAGAATATGTGCATTAAACACTTGAGGTGTAAATTTACCCCATCTCTCCTTTCCCTTCCATTTCATTTAATTTCCTTTGAGTTTTATTTCCATATAGGTATAGAAACGTTGATTGACTAGTTCCAAATTAACATTGAGTCTTTGTGGTATTTGTTTTTCTATTCTTGCAAACTTCACTGAGGAGAATGGTCACTTATTCTATTCAAATTACTATAAAAGATATTAGCTTACCATCGTTTTATGGCTGAATAGTATTCCACGCTATACATATACTACAGTTTATTAATTCATTCCTGTATTTTGTTTGTGGATCGAAAGTAAAGATTCAAAATTATTATTCAGGTTACAAATACAACCAACAGAGAAATACACCCACACACCTGTAGAAAACATGTTAGAATAGAAACTCTAACTAAATCCCTCGTCTTTCTTTTCAAGTTATCCATTTTTATTTTGAAAAATTAATAAAGGGAACAGTAACAATTTGAACACATGATTTTTAAACTGTGCACCGAGTACACAGCTTTCCGAAAGTCCTTTAGAAAGCAAATAAATGAAAACGTTCCGAGACCTCTCGTCTAATCCCCTTACCTTGGCTTGTATAATTCTTGGGTCTGGCTCTCAGAGGCCACTCCTGGGTGCCTTTCTTTGACCCTTGTCACTCTGCAGTCTTGCCCCACTCGACTTCATTATTTTTTCTGGATTGTGCTTGCTTTCACCCGCTGCAGGCATCTTACACATTTTTCCTACTCTTCTTAAATTCCTTCGCTTAGCTGATTCTTAGACTTCCTGTTTCCTGGACAGCCTTCACTGACAGGCTCAGGCCTCTGCCGTGGGCATTCTGAATCGGCTGCCATTCTTCCCTGCACCTGTCACATTTGTACTCTAAGGTAATTCTGTGTTTCATGTTTTCATCTTGCACTATGGATGCTGCAAGGGCCACGGCCTGGTTTGTTATAGCATGAAACACACAAGAACCTAAACCACAAAGCAGATGCTCAGAAATTGTATGTGAATTTGCAGCATTGACAAGCACCTGAAATGAACTAACAAAAAATTCGTGCAGTGTAGTCAAAGGCCTGGTGGCCAATATTTTTGCAACTAAATCAGTTTTATATAAAAAGCATTCATCAAGAAAGCAAAAAAGACACACAATATACATATTTACCATAATTATTTATACAAGTCATATCTTTAAAAATCAGTGATTGATCAAAATAAGTGTACAATATATATTTATCGGAAGAATGAATTAATGAGGTCACAGTATAATCATGGTGTTTCAGAGCTCCATATAAGTAAACACACTTGGGTTCTTGACATTGATTGTGTGAAAAGAGGAATTGATCAACCTCTCCAAGTCTCAATTTTCTAATCTGTAAAACAGTGATAATATTAATATTGTATCTACATCTTTGTATGGTTGTAAAGACAAAAGAAGATAATGCAATTGTGCCCAGAGAGTATTAAGCAGTGGATATTGTCATTAGGTTTTTGATAATCAAGGGGAGATCATAATTATATTTACTGATCATATTAAGCTGAAACATGTTGATCAACATTCAACATCTTTCTAGAGTACATTTAACTCTGAGATAAATGTAACCAAAACAGCTAGATCAGCAGCTGCTGGTTTGTGTGGTCCCAGGCCAAGTCTGCAATAGGTAATTTTTTTTTTTTTTTTTTGTACACCTTTGCAGCACAATTTTTTTCTTTCCACTGTAGTACTCTGCCTCAATGGGCACTCAGCTCTCTCTCTACTTCCAAGTTCATCAGTGGGATGCCTTACCCCTAGGTTGATTTCCTTCTCATGATATTAATTTCTTCATTAAAATACAGGGATCTTGGAAATATGTCTCTATGAGCAAAAAAAAGCTAATAAACTTATCTAGGGAGGTAAGAAGTATTTAATTTTTAAAATATTAATTGATAAAGTAGCATTTCACAACTCTTTTTAATGTATTATCTTAAACGGTAGGTAACTTGTCTAAAAATTTCAGCTAAATAGTTTTGAACTTGAGTGACTTATTTTATTTTATCTTTGCTGGTAATTTGATATCTAAAATACAGAGAACTATTTATAAAATTGTCTATTTTTTGTTCTCCTATATTCTCCACTAAGCCAAAAGTCTTATTAGTGTTAAAACTAATTATTAGTGTTACCAGTGTTAATAACTTTAAAATGTATTTCTAAATAATTTTAATAGCAACTATATGCATGCATGAATACATTAATTAGTGCAAAGAAGTAATAATTAAGGTCAAGAAACTATGCTATATGCAGAGTACGGATTTTTAAGTGTTACCCTTCTTAACGAAGCTAGTCTGTTATGCTTGTACATTAAGCTTACACAAAAACAAGTGAACAATGAAAAAATCATGCTTTATCATAAATCAGAATACTGGGGCCCTGAAATATAAAGAACTGAAAAGTAAAACACGGCATTTTGTTTGCTTTCACAGTATCTGAATTATTGAGGACAACAAAAATGATTAAGGGGTTTGCGTAACTACTACATTCAGGACAGACTGAAAAGATTCAGATTCCTCAAGCTGAAAGCAGTAAGAGGAGATACGCGTGAAATCTCTGCTACCATGAAGGTTGTGGGTAAGGTGAACACTTGTTCAACCAAGTCACAAGATGCTGGGGGGTGGGAATGTTTTGGGAATTGAGTACAAAATTCCACAGAGTAATGCCTAACAGAAGTCCCTTTGTGTTCAATTACTTGCAAATTCTGGTGCCGCTGTCCAGTGGATTGAAGCTTTTCTCCGTGGTGCACAATAGCCTCAGAACACTACATGGTCCCCTTGTCTTCATTATGACATTTTCTCAGTCATGAGTCATATCGATCTTTAATACACTCTCAGCCAGATGTTCGTAATAACAAAACAATTGCAATCTAGTGTTAGGAGATTAAGGGTAAAAGGCATAAATGGTAAGCAGTTATCCACTATAGCCTTCACCAAAGAATCCATCCTGCCATCTAACACATAAGCAGGAATCGTACTTTCCACTCTTATCCATTTCATTCTGTTTAAGGAAGAAAGGTGTTTTCTGGTTAACTTTCAGCTGAAGTCCCCAATTCCAGTTAGGGTTGGGATTTAGGCAAAAGAATGTTTGTTTCTCGATTTCTTTTTTATCATCTAGATAGTCAGCAGTTTGACTCCCTTACAGCTGATGTTACTTCTCTACCTGGAAAGTCACAATATGAGGATCTGGCATTTATTTGTTCATTGATCTGAAAAAAATATTATCAAGCTTCTTTCTGGGTTATTCCTTGTGGAGTGCTGTCAAATCAGAGGAGGTGAGATAGCTGATATCCCTGCAGCCATGGAGCTTTCTACTGGTGAAGACTAAGTTAAATAGTGATTACAATAAAACATGAGGAAAGTAGGATACGGAAGCAAGAGAATCATATGGAAGTGTGCACTGTGGGAAGGTGAGTGATGTAGGTAGAGTGTAAATATTCACGGCAAGTGTAGACCACGAAGCACTATGTAGGCTTAAAAAAGGAATTTGCCAGAAGTAAGGCTGAAGAACAGGCAAAAGGCAGAGGAGTTATAAGCAGGAACTTTATAAAACTAAAAACAATGGGACGGGCACAGTGTTGCATCCCAGCACTCTGAGAAGTAGAGGCAGGAAGATCTTTTGAGCTCAGGAGTTTGAGACCAGCCTGATCAAGAACACAGCTCCAGGCTAAGCAAGGCAGCGCATACCTGTAATCCTAGCACTTCTGGGAGGCCAAGTTTGGTTGATTAACTGAGCTTAAAAGTTCAAGACCAGCCTGTGCAATGAGACTCTGTCTGTACTAAAAATAGAAAAACTAGCTAGCCGTGATGGTGGGCACCTGTATTCCCAGCTACTCAAGAGGCTAAGACAGGAGAATCGCTTGAACCCAGGAGTTGGAGTTGCTGTGAGCTATGATGTCTTGGTGCTCAACCCCAGGGTGACTGAATGAGACTCTGTATCAAAAAGAAAAAGAGTGAGACCTCATCTCTACTAAAAATATTACTAGAAAATTAGGTGGACATGGTAGCACATGCCTGTAGTCCCACTTCTTGGCAGGCTGAGGCAGGAGGATCACACGGACCCAGGAACTTGAGAAGCAAGAACAGTGGGAAAATACTGCTTCTCTCTCGTGAAGATAACGTGTGATATAGAAGAATCGCATTGCCTGCAGTGTTGGAAATGATAGTCAGAGCTGGTAGAAAGCCTTTTCTGCAAGAAGAATGGGCCTGCAAAGGGAGGTGCCAAGAGAAATAGAACGTCATACAAACATATGAAAGATATTTATAACATAGAATTATGACTCTTTGGCTAATGATTCCACTTGAGGCCTTCATTCTCTGAGGTACTGGGTCATTTTCTAACGCCTTTTGCTAGATGGATGCATTACTCAGGAATAAGCCAAAAGGGACGGGGTCAAAATGATACACTCTTTCTAGGAGTGTTTCTTTGTACACATGTTAGGAAAAATGAGGGAAGGGGAATCAGAGTATGTCGTTAGGATGGGGTGTACGTTTTGTCACTGTACTTTTTGTAGCAATAAAACAGCACATTTTAAAATATCCTCATACAGAAACAAGGAATGACCAAAACTCAGAATTGAGGAGGACCCTGGGTATTCTGTAGAGCAATCACCTGAAATCAACAATGAGAAAATAAACTACATAAAGAAACATGTGGTGGCCAAATACTCTGCCATCTGAAACCCACATCTAACATTTTATCAAATAAGAAACAGAAAATACACCAGCAATGGTGCTTCTTTATAAGAGACCACCTATGAGGCCAAGTGAAACATCCAAGTGTTTATTTTTCTTAGTTACTCAATGAATAGAAATTAAATAACAAGTTGAAAGATGCCTAAGGCAAGGAACAGTTTCCATCCCTCTCTCCTCCACTGGTTTCCATTTTTCCCTTTCTTGATTCCATATGTCATGAGTGATTTTTCAAAAGAAATATTGTATTATACTAACTACTTTCCAAGAAATTAAACATAGACACGTCATAAAAATCACAGCATAAGAAAGGCTGTCTTTTTCAGAAGCAAAAATAGAATTGGAAGGATTTTCTTTGCCCTTCACTTTTCTTCCAAATACTACTAGAAATAAGGGTTTTTGTTTTTTTTTCTCCAAAAGGAGGGGTAACAAAAAAAAAATAAAATAAAATAAAAGCAAAGAGGGAATGAAGAAAAAGAACTAAAGCAGGGGTAATGTAATGGGGAAGAACACCTCTGTTCCAGGTGCAAAGACAATACAAGGTAGACCCTCAAAAAGGCAAGCACAGTGAGGCTTTGGGCATCCAACTCTCAAGTTTGCACCAGCAGCATCTAAACAACTAAACACCTAAACACAACTAAAGAATCAGTTGCTTTAGTTGAGAATGGTGAAGCTTTGGAGCACTTGGGTTTAACATGGCCAGGTTGGATACATCCTATTAAGGTTATTTCAAAAGTTTTGTCCGTTTTTATGAGTCTACTTTAAACTGTAATAGCTCAGTGAATATTTATTCAATTTAATCGAAATAAGC
>CAUYPK010135915.1:0-24976 GCA_963574355.1 Loris lydekkerianus
GGTAGAATTCACTGGTGAAACTATCAAGGCCTTGTGCTTTTATTATTAGGTTATTAATAACTCCTTCATTTTGTTTTATAGATATAGGCATATTTAGATTATCTGTGTCTCTTTGTATGTGTCCATTTCATATAATTTATGCCATTATTGGCTTTAGAGTTATTGATGACTTTGTTTTATTATTATTTAATTTCCATGAAATCAATATTTCACTTTTGATATTGGTAATTTGTGTGTCTCTAATTTTATACTTAGCAAGCATGGGTAGTGGTTTGTCAATTTTATTGATCTTTCCAGAGGATCAGTTTTTGATGTTGATTTTTTAAAAATTTCTCTTCTTTCAATTTCACTGTTTTCTGCTTTAAATTTTATTATTATTTTTCTTATTTTTGCTTTAGCTATAAAGGTTGTTCTTTTTCTAGTTTCTTAGCATAAAAGCTTAGGATTTTAGATATTTCTTTTTTATTCTTATTTTTATTTTTTTAAATTAAATTTTAGCTATGTACATTAATATGATCATGGGGCATCATACACTAGCTTCATAGACCTTTAGACACATTTTTATCACAATGGTTAACATAGCCTTCCTTGTATTTTCTTAGTTACTGTGCCAAGACATTTACATTCCACATTTACTAAGTTTTGCATATACCATTGTAAGATGCACCACAGGTGTAATCCCACCAATACCCCTCCCTCCACCCACCTCCCCCCAACCTCCCCTACGTTTCCCCCTTCCCCCTATTCTTAGGTTGTAACTGGGTTA
Source organism: Loris lydekkerianus (assembly GCA_963574355.1). Taxonomy (NCBI): domain Eukaryota; kingdom Metazoa; phylum Chordata; class Mammalia; order Primates; family Lorisidae; genus Loris; species Loris lydekkerianus. Next base: position 767 of record CAUYPK010135915.1, read on the forward strand.
TAGCTTTCATGTGAAAGCCCTAAATTAGTTTCATAGTAGGGCTGAGTACATTGGGTACTTTTTCTTCCATTATTGAGATAATTTACTAAGAAGAATATGTTCCAGCTTCATCCATGTAAACATGAAAGAGATAAAGTCATAATCTACTTATTTAAATGAAGCTGCTTGAAGTTTTTCAAAACTTGAGTTGCTCAGATGACTCAGAGAATAGGAAATACCCTGGAGATGAGAGTATTTGAAAGACAGTCAAGCCTATCTCTTTGCTCAAACAAATGTTTCTAGGAACTGACATGGAAGGCACATTGTTTAACCCTACTTTAGTTGTTACTTTCTTTTTCCTTGACACAGAGTCTCACAACTTTACCCTGAGAGGAGTGTCCTGATGTCATCCTAGATAACCTCAGCCTCAAATTTCTGGGTCAACAGAACCTATTTCCCCAGCCTGCTTTGCATCTTGGAGTCCAGATGTTCCCATGCAGCACCCAGTTACTTTTGACCATCTACTTCTTCTTCCAGAGTTTTAGCACTACAGGTAAGAGCCACCACTCCAGACCTTGAATTTGGGTTCTATTTCAAGCTATGGCTGATGTCCAGTGGTGGTGCTTCATGCCTCTCATTTTTCCACATTTCAATACACTGAGTTGTATTGTCTGATTGTGTGAATTGTAAAAGACTGAACGATAGTGAAATCCTCAGCTTTGAAAAAAAAAAGGCCAGGCGTCATGCAGTTTGTTGAGTTCCAGCTTAGGGAATAGGTTCAATTGACAACAACACTAGAAGTTTACTGTGAGATATGATACCAGGGCCCTCTGCCACGGGCAACAAAACAAGAGTCTGTATCAATACATATATGGAGAAAACTATTGGTAGAAAACTTACCCCATATTTTATTTTATTTTATCTAAAGATCTAGAGTTGAATTTTTTTCTGTAGATCAGATATCAACTAGAGAAACTATTCTGTCATAGTGAAATTGTTTTCCTAAAATGCTTATTAGTCAACCCATTGGTTTTTATGTAATTCTGAGCCTAAGCTATCCTACCTTCTTGTTGTCACTGAAAACTGCAAACACAATGAATTTTGACAAAAATAAGGCTTGTTCTACACATACTCAAAAATCCAGAGGAAACCCTCCACCACTTGTGTTGAACTTATTCAGTCTGGGCCAATATTCCCTTGTCCCAATCAGTCTGAACCCAGGGACCAGACATCTCTAGAGAATACCTACCCATAAAATCAACTGGCATATCCTAACCAACCAATCCAAAATTGTCTTGTTCTGACTTATTGTCCCCCCACTCCGGGAAGCACAATAAATCTACTTTATTTAGTCTCATATTCCATCTACCTAAGGGCTCTCCCGGCTCTTGGAAACTGTGCCTAGCAATCTTCCTTTATTTCCTTCTTTATTTCCTTTATTTGTTCTTTCATTTTTTTTTTTTTTTTTTTTTAATGAGACAGACTCACTATGTTGCCTGGCTATAGTGTGATGGAATCAGCCTAGCACACATCAACATCAAACTCTTGGGATGAAGAAATCCTCCCGTCTCAGACTCGGGAGTAGCTGGAAATGAAAGCTAAGTAGTTTCAAATTAGATTGAGCAACACTGTAATAACCCCTGTGTCAGGAATTAAGTGCCAAATTTCCCCATTAGTTATGGCACAGGGATGAACTCTCTGGTACTGAGAGGCATAAATTTAAGAGGATCACTTAAGGTTAGCAGGTTTCATTTCCTTGAACTATGATGGTACAAATGTATGTTGTGAGGCAAACGGAAAAACAAAATATCCAGTTTACCTGATATACATTGTAGAGGTGCATGAAAAGACTAATAGCATACAAAATATTTTATACATGTATCCCAAATGAGCTTTATTAGCATAATTAGCAATCTAACTGCATATGGGATAATTAACTAATAGAACATTCTAAATTAATAGAACCAATAAGAAAAACCTAGGTCATCTCATAATAAGTTTATTTTCAATTTCATTTAATTCTACTTTAATTTTGAATATATATATATATTTTTTGTTCTGTTGTGTCTTGGGTTGGAATGTTCTTCATTTTCCACTTGCTTCAGCTATCCTATTAAGTTGTTAATTTCCTCTCCGTTCTCTTTAGGAAGGCTAGCAAGGCTATAAGTTTCCTTCTTAGGACTGCCTTTTCAGTATCCCAGAGGTTCTGGTAGTTCAAGTTTTCATTATTGTTTTGTTTCAAAAATTGGGAAAATTCTTTCATACTTCTCATCTATGAGGCAACCATTATATAGCATACGATCATTTAGTTTCCATGTCTTTCTGTGAATTTGCAGATTTCTGTTGTTACTGAGTTCAACTTTTATTTCCTGATGGTCTGAGAAGAGACAAAGGATATATATATATATATATATATATATATATATATATATATTTTTTTTTTTTTTTTTTTTTTTTTTTTTTTTTTTTTTATTTTGTGTGTTTGGGTTGTTAAAACACAAAATTGTTATATAAATTTATATTTATTTTTTTTTATTTATATTTATTTTTTTTTTTTTTTTTTTTTTTTTTTTTTTTTTTTTAATTTGAGGAGTTTGCCTTGTGACCTAAAATGTGTTAAATTTTGCAGGCTATTACACACACTGATGAGAAAAATGAGTATTCAGTTTTGTTAGAATGAAATGGTCTGTAAATATCCGTTAAGACCAATTGTTGAATGATTAATGTTAAGTCTAAAATTTCCTTGCATAGTTTCTTTTATTATTATTGTTACTATTGTTATTATTAAATTATAGCTGTGTACATTAATACAGTTAGAAAGTACAATGTGCTTGTTTTATATGCCATCTGAAATATTTTCATCAAATGGTTTAACTTAGCCTGCATGGCATTTGTTTAGTTATTGTATAAAGACATTTGAATTCTGCATTTAGTAAGTTTCACCTATACCCATTCTAAGACACTGTAGTTGTGACCCCATCAATTACCGTCTCTCTACCCAAACTTCATTTCTTCCCTCCCTTCTTTTGGCCCTTTCACCATATTCTTGTGCTATAGTCAGTTATAGCCTTGATAGATTAGATTTGTACTAGGGCTGAGTACATTGGATACTTTTTCATTCATTCTTGAGATACTTTCCTAAGAATATATTCCAGCTACATCCATGTAAACATGAAAGAGGTAAAGTCTCCATCTTTCTTTCAGGTTGCATAATATTCCATGGTATACATGTACCACTATTTGCAAGTCTATTCATGGGTCGATGGGCACTTGAGCTTCTTCCATGATTTAGCAATTATAAATTGGGCTGCAATAAACATTCTGGTACAGATGTCTTTGTTATATTGTGAGTTTTGGTCTTCTGGGTATAAACGTAGTAAAGGAATTAAATAGTTGAATGGCAGGCAATTTTTAGATCTCTGAGTATTATCATAGTTTCATGTTGGAAGATCTATACAAAACAGCCAGATGAGGGTTAAAATCTCAGGTAATTTTATTTCTGGAGGAAATCAAGTTGCTCATATTAGTTAGAGTCTCTTATAAATTGCGAAGCATTCTGGCAGGGTGTACAAATATTCATAATTGAAATCTTATGATTTTGAGTGTTACCCTTACCAAATATAAAGTGATCATCCTTATCTTTCTTTACTTTAGTTGGTTTAAAGCCCATTTAATCTGTGAATAAAATTACAACTTTTTTTTTTTTTAGATTGTCATTTACCTTAATTATAGATGATGATCCCCTCACACTGAGTCTATATTTATCTTTTAATTTAAGATGAGATTCTTGTATGTAGCATATATCTGGGCTGAGTTTTTGTATACAGTCAGCCAACCTGTACCTCTTTATAGGGCAATTAAAAACATTCACATTAATTGAAATTATTGATAAGTCTGGTATAATTTAAGTTGTGGATTGGCAATGGGAGGGTAATTGGTGGGACCATGCCTATGGTGCATCTTACAAAGGTACATGTGAAACTTCCTAATTATAAAATATAAATGTCTTAACACAATAAATAAATGTCAGGGAGGATATATTAACCAGTGTGATAAAAATATGTCAAATGGTGCACTATGATTGCATTAATGTACATAGCTATAATTTAATAATAAAAAAATGAAAAATACAAAAATAAAAAATAAATACTATCCCAAGTGTGGAAGTTAAATTTTGATAAAAAATTTCAGATGAGCTTACTTTTGTAGTAAACCATTGTTTTGGTCATTGTAGAGCATGGGTCTGAGAATATCCTGGGGAGCTGGTTTAGTTATTCTAAATTTATTCCACACGTAAATATAATTAATGTTTTTAATTTTTCATCATAAAACAAACTCATTTTAGCCAGATACAGGATCCTGGGTTCATTTTTCTTTTTCTTTTAGGAGGTTGAAAATAGAAGACCATCCTCTTCTAGCTTGAAAAGGTTCAGCAGAGAAATCTGCAGTAATTCTAACATTCTTCCCTTTATAGGTTATAGTTTTCTTATGTCTGGCTGCTTGCAATATTTTCTTTGTTATGTAAAATTTGGTGAAGTTAATTATGTCTTGGAAATTCTTTATTAGGTTGAGTCAGTGGACAGTTTAAGGGGTTCTTAAACTGTCCACTATCTGAATTTCAGCATCTCTTTTGATGTTTGGGAAGTTATTTTGAATTATCTCTTGAAAAGTGTATCTGTACCATTTTAGACACTTCAGGCATTTTTATAAGGATAATATTATTTTTCTGGAATTATCCCAAAGCTCTCAGAGAGAATTTTTTTATTTTTGCTGTCCGCTTCTCTTCCTCTTTCTACCTTTGGAAGCATTCAAAAGTTTTCTGTTCAATGTCAGAAATTCTTTATTCTGCCTGCTCCACTTTGTTACAGAGGTTTTCTACTGTTTTTCTCATATCATGGAGGGCTGTGACTTTTTTACCTTATGTGTCAAAATTTTTGGTGATTTTGTCTTTCAATTCATTGAATTCTTGAGACAATTTTTGAATTATTCTTTGAATTTGTAGTTCCAACTTAACTTTCATGCTGTTAATCTTATTTGGCACCTAAATTCTAAATTTGATTTCTGTCATCACAGCCATCTCTTTATTAACAGGATCCTCTGGTGTGGCTGGTTTTTCATTCCTTAAGGGAGTTGATCTCCTCTGATTATTTATGTTACCAGAGTTTTTCCAATGCTTCTGTCCCATGATTGATTTTACTGTTTTACTAGATAAACAGGTTGGGTGAAATTACATTGGAGGCTTCGGGGGTTGTGGTTGACCACCCTTTCCAAAAGAGCCAAAACTTGTGACTGCAGCTTTTTCTCTACAGCTTTACAAATAGTTTGTACAGTACTACAGCCTAAGACTCTAAAGACCTGCTTGGTGTGATGGATGTAGCTGGCTCTTTTTTGTATTCAGCTGATATTTTTTCCAATTCTGCTTAATCAGAGACACTGGATTAAAGGGTCTGCAGTGGATAAATACAAGCAACAAAGACACCCCAGTCTCAATAGCCAATAACTGGAAGAGGAAAATCAAACCTTTTCACTTCAAGACAACCAGGGTACCACCTTGGAGGGTCCTTGATTGATATGTCCAGTAGAAGAGTTACAAATAAATTGTCCCATTGAGTATCCACTCCATAGCTGGAGATTTCAAAACATCTCCTGCAATTAGATAGCAGAAGTCTACTTGTTGTCAAGTGTGGTCCGCTCAGTTGCTTCAAGGTATTAGAAAGTTCCATCAGTAGAAGGTTTGGATTAATGGGCTAATGTCTCTTTCCCCACCTTGATCCCCACTTCACCACAGACTGTGGTACCCCCAATCTCTGATAATTCACTGCCAGTCTATTGACCCAGTCTCTGTGAACCACTTCTGTCCAATAAGCAAATGTGCCAGGGTTTTATTTTATTTTTTAAATAAAACCACATTGTCCATATAGGTGGGAGGTAGTTTATAAATCTGTTCCAAATGTAGTGAATTTTCCTTAACAATGATGCAATGGGGTAAGGTGTGGGGAAATAAAAACATTCACCCAGAAAACCTAAGCCTAGCCCCGTTTGCATTTTATAAATGACTCCAATGAAGCAATAGCTTAAAAAGATAGAAAAAGAGACATAATTTTACTAATGAGAAATATGTATTTGAGAATAGATTTAATCCTTATCTATTTATTTATTGGCTCCAAAGTTTCATCCATTTTGATAGGTGTTTCAATGCAGACATGCCTTTATTTTAGAAGAACCTAGTCTCTGGAAATGAAGAAAATGTCTAGTTTTTTAGGATTATGCTATGATTTGATCTACTTCACTTTATCATATCCAAGCAGTTAGATCAACCTTTTTCTTTTCCTTACTGTCTTCTAGGCTGTGGTCTGACTATTTTTATCCTCCAAAATTCATATGTTGAAATACTAAACTTGAAGGTGATAGTTTTAATGAAGAAGATGTGATTATTTTATGAGAACAAAGCTGTTATGAAAAAAATATGGATCCTAATAAAAGAGTTTAAAGAGAGGCAGCTCACTCTTTCCAACACATGAGACTAAAAGAAGATGCTATGTTTGAAACAGAAAGTGGGCCTTCACAACACTCAAAATCAGTCTTGAACATAGACTTCTTATTATCCAGAACTGGAAGAAATAAATTTCTGGCCAGATGTTCTAGCTGACACCTGTAATATTAACATTCTGGGAGGCTGAGACAGGTAGATGGTTTGTGCTCAGAGTTTCAAGATCAGATTGAGGAAGACTGAGACTCTTAAAAAAAAAAAATAGCCAAGCATTATGGTAGCACCTGTAGTTTCACCTACTCAGGAGGCTTAGTAAAGACAATTACTTGAGTCCAAAAGTATGAGATTTCTGTGAGATATGACACCATGGCAGTCTACCCTGGGTGACAAAGTGAGAACCTATCTCGAAAAGAAGAAAAAAAAAAAGAAAGAAAGAAAAGAAAGAAAAGAAAAGAAAAAAAAATAAAAGAAATTTCTGTTTTTATAAGCCAATCACTTTATGGTATTTTGTTACAGGAGCCGAGACAAATGAAAACACTCTCTACACTACATTATATACAGCCAGGAGCTCCCCAGGTTACAGACTTATTCTTGACTCCATTCATAAATGTAAGTTGTACATAAGTCGATGTTTGTAACTTGGTGACTGCCTGTACCAACACTCTCAGTCAAGGCTCTGTTCAAGCTCTGCATTAGCATACTCATATATATGTTAAAGAGTCAAGTCACATACCTTTGCTTCTCTTCCCCAGCAGAATTTAGAAAATATAAGATCAAGATAGTCTTCATACATTAAATTGAACCTTTTCCTCAATATGACCTGTTTTTCTGAAAATATTTCTTTTAATTCTGTTGATAGTTTTTGTTAAAAGATACTTGTCTAATTATTCATTGCCTATTACATAGCAAAGTATATTGTGTCTGGAAATTTTTTTTAATTGAAATTCAAATGAATAGGTGAATCATTTTTAATGTGTATTTACAGATTGGCAACTGAGGTTCATAAACTGATCAGAAGTTGCCCTTGGGTCAGAAAATAATTCAGCATTTTTTATTGCTATGAAATTTAAATGCAGATCATACTACAACTATACCAACTATATGGAATTTATTTATGATATATGAAGAGGCTAAAAATATTGCTGTCACTTTAAGTTATATTCAAGTTCAAGTACAAAATTTTATTCTAGATATTACCTTGAAGAAAAAAAAGAAATTCTCATTTTGACAGACATTATCTTTGAACCTAATTTTCCAGATAGTTAGTGATCCCTGAATCTGGATAAATTGCTAAAGTGTTTTTGACATATCAAAGGAACATCACTTGCAAAATTCTGGTGCCCATTAAAATGGCATATTGTCTTTGAAATTCTTCATTTTTGGAGACAACTTTAGAATTTTAACTTATTTCCTTAAATCTTTGACAAATTTGTTTAGAGAACACAATATATGACTTGTCATAATAATTTTAGAAGAAAAACCACCTAAAGACTCATTTCATGAATTAAGTTTAGCAGTGAGAATGATAATACTATCATTCCCAAAGGACAAAGGAAAGAAAGATAGCACTACAAATAACATGATTTTGATACTGATACTTCTCAATAAGGCTAAACAATAAGTATGTGGATAGAAAGAGTTATCCTCATCATTATTTTTTTTCTCTCCTCCCCACCAGTTCTTACTAAGATGGTCTAGCTCTGTATGACCTTCTACATATGTATTAATAATTAAGAAATGGTCATACTCAAAAGTGCAGGTTCCCAGAAATACAGCCTAATGCTCTTCCTTTATTTTTTACTATATAGTCTCCAAAACATAATGGCAAAATTAGACATGTTTGTACATGTTTGTGCATATTAATGGCTCTAGCTTGGTTGTGCACTGTGAAAATTGATGAGGGATGTATGTGCAGTTCTGTGCATATGTTTGAGGAAATAAGGTAGATATAGAAGGCCTCAGGTGACATAATCTTACAAATAACAACTTTTTCTTGTCTTATACACTACATATCATTCTGTTTTCTTTCTCCAAATTTATCACCCTTGATAAATTTAGTTTATGATAGCTACTTCTCTAGAAATTGAGTCTGATAGGTAATTGCTCATTGCATTACTGCACTCTTAACATCTTTAAAGGTTATGCCTCAGTGTGTGTGGTGGAGGAGGAGGGTGAGCAATAAATCTTGTTCTTTCCATAAATAAAATTGACAGAATCTTTTATTTTGCTCATATTAATATAAATTATTTCACACAAAAGTAATGAAATTTATTGTTAATATAAAAAATCAGCAACAGAGGGAACTGAAGTTTAAAAAAAAATATTTTCAATTTAGGCAGTGACTTAGACTTTACTTTTTATTCATTTGTTTAGAGAATAAATATTTATTCATTTGTGCATAACATGTCCATCTCTTTCATAGTGGACGTTAGTTCTTGCCTTCAATAAACTGACAGTCCATAGAGAAGTAAGAATACACTTTAAAAATGTACTACACAATATAAGGAAATACTCTAAGAAAGATGCAAAATGTGTTTTATGAAATTTCAGAGATCTTTGAGTTAAAGGGCTCAGGGAAGTATTAACAGAGAAGGTAATTTTGTGCAGAATTCTAAAACATGGATTGTATGTTCAGAAAAGAATGCTAATCACAGGCTTTTCAGATGATGGTAAATGGAAAGAGATTTGTTTGAATGAGGTGATGTTCACTTATACTGGAAGCACATAGCATAAGTCTTGAAGGTCACACATATTTATATATTTACGAGCATAATAAATATAATTCAGAAGTCACAGCTATCCCTCATGCCGTTTTGTTTAGAGTAGCTGAAGGGACTTTTTTGAAATAAAATTCAATCAGATTGCTCATCTGCCTATTTTTCCCTCTGTTCTTTGGAAAAACTTTTTCAAATCTTAACATACCTTCAAGGTCCTCATGATCTGAACATTATCTCCCTTTGCGGCTTCCTTCCAATCTGCTTTCAATATTTTCTACAGGCAGAAGTTCATGCCACTATTGACAACATATCTTGCCATTTTATACATATAGACCTTGTCATTGCCTTTCCTTCTTTGGAATATTCTTCCTGCTAGACATTGACTGGCTTGCTCCTAATCATGATTCAGAATGTAGGTAAAGTATCATTTCCCTGATGTTCCTAATATGTATACTATGAATCCTGTCTCCTACTCTATGATCAAATTCTGTTCATTATTATTCAACAATTTGTAATGATTAAATGACCCCATAAAAAAAGCAATCACTATGGACCAGACACTATACTAACTGTTCAATTAAGGCTTGCTGAATGAATGTGTGAATGAAGGAATACAATCATCAATAAATTTATCTAAGAAACAGAAATTAACAACTCAGATTTTATGAAATCTTAACATTTACACCTGCTTTTGGTCCACAGTTTACAATAATATGTGGCTACTTAATTGCTAGAATTTCTGGTTTGTTCCTCATATATACAGGAACTGTCAGAAAATTAAGAGAAATTCTATTAATTATTCTAATATATTACCTGAGAAAAAGCCAATATAATAGAATATTTGGTAATAATAGCCGAAATTGAGTGAGTTATTACCACATGTAAAATATATGTAAATACATAAAACATCTCTGTATTCCTATATACCTGTCTGAGATATCTGAGTGTGTGCACAGCACATGCACATTTATTAAATCCTCACACCATTCCAGTGAGACTGACTTAGTTTCATCCATGTGTTACAAAATGGAAACTGAGACCCATGTAAGTTACCTAACATCTCCAAGGTCTGTAGGTAATGGATCTTAAAGGTAGGAACAAAAAATGACTTAATTCACACTCACTAGCCCTAAGTCTTTCCATAATGCATTCCTATTGAGTCTCTTCATCTAAGCTAATGGCCTTCTGTTATATAATTGGAACCTCTTTTTGTCCTCTGAACAGAAGTCCTCTTGAATACCATGTCTTCAGCAAATAGAGTGTCATAAAAATAAAAGGTGCTTAAACTTGAATTTTAGATTAACACAAAACATTTCTGATTATTTAGTTCTCAAATATTATACAAAACATGTAAAATTTAATTTCATGCAAAATTCAAATTCAGCTGGATATTCTGTATTTTATTTGATAAATATATAAGTCCTACTAAATAAAATTCTGTTCTTCTACTTCTTAAAGTCCAGGGGGAAGAGACAGCTTGTCCTCTTTTTCTGCCACAAGCCTTACTCTCAGCTTCTATTTCCTAATTATCTTAGTGGGATCTAGGTAACTATTTTTATCCCTTGTTTTTGTTTTGCCTGTCCATTCTAAGAAGGTATTTCCTCTTTTGCATAGTTCAGCACAATTTTTTTCTCTCAATCTAAACTCATTTAGTACCACATACATGACTGCCTCTTCATCACTGCGGTACTTCTAGACTTCTCTCTCTGTCTTAGCCTATTTCTCTCCCTCATATCTCAACAAATTATAACTTATAAGGTTTAAAAAATCCTGGAACCTTTTTGGTTTAATTGGGTCCCCAATCTACAGAACATTCTTCTGAATTTTCATGTCTACTTTTCACTATTTCAGTCCTGAGCATATAGTTCAGTTGGGTAGTTGATATTCAGTAAAAGTCTGATAGCTAAATGTTATGTATATTTATAATTTTCTTCATAAGGTTGTGTCTAGGCAGAAAATTTCTCTCATAGAAGTGGGAGTTTTTCAGGTGACTCTGGTTGGCAATTATTAGAAAGTCTCTTAGAAAATGGAAAAGAACTACCTGCATATTTTTTAATAGGGCTTGTTGAATATTGGCAAGCCAAGAGAACATCATTTGCATAGATGTTCAGCTCATCAAGCAGGAAGGGTTATCAGAGTTGACCTAATGCCATCCCTTATTAAATACAGATATAATATAAAGAGATGTACAAAATGAAAAGTAACTTTGATGAGAAATGACAGGACTCTAAGTTAATATGCACAGCCAGCATTTTGTTTTGTCAGAAAAAGAACTATGGTAGAATTTGTACTTGAATGTGAGCTTTAATATTTATTATTTTTTTTAATAAACCATAGCTGTGTACATTAATGTGATCATGGGGCACCATACACTAGATTCATAGACTGTTTGACACATTTTCATCACATTGGTTAAATAACCTTCCTGGCATTTTCTTATTGTGCTAAGACATTTTCATTTCGGATTTACTAAGTTTCACATATAACCTCATAAGATGCACTGCAGGTATAATCCCACCAATCCTCTTGCCTCTGCCCACCTCCCCATAACTCCCCTCCATTTCCACCTTCCCTGAATTCATAGGATGTAACTGAGTTATAGCTTTCATGTGAAAGCCATAAATTAGTTTTATAGTAGGGCTGAGTACATTGAAACTTTTTCTTCCATTCTTGAGATACTTTACTAAGAACAATATGTTCCATCTTCATTCACGTAAACATGAAAGAGGTAAAGTCTCCACCTTTCTTAAAGGCTGCATCATATTCTATGTGTACATATAACACAATTTATTAATCCATTTCTGGAATGATGGGCACTTGCGCTTTTTCCATGATTTAGCAATTATGAATAGGGCTGCAATAAAAATTCTGGTACAAATATCTTTGTTACTTAAATTTTGGTCTTCTGGATATATGCCTAGTAGAGAAATTATAGGATTAAATGGCAGATCTATTTTTAGCTCTATAAATGTTCTTCATATATCTTTCTAAAAGGAATGTATTAATTTGCATTCTCACCAACAGTGTAGACTTGTTCCCTTTTCTCCATATCCATGCCAACATCTCTGGTCTTGGGATTTTGTGATATAGGTTAATCTTACTGGAGTTAGATGGTATCACAAAGTAGTTTTGATTTGCATTTCTCTGATTATTAAAGATGATAAGCATTTTTTCAAATGTCTGTAGGCTATGCACCTGTCTTCTTAAGAGAATTTTCTCTTCAAATCCCATGCCCAGCCTGTGATGGGATCCCTTGTTTTTTTCTTGTTATACATTTAAGTTCTCTGTGAATTCTGGTTATTAAACCTTTGTTGAAGACATAACCTGTGAATATCTTCTCCCATTCTGAGGGCTGTTTGCTTGCTTTACTTACTATGTTCTTGTGTAGAAGCTTTTTAGTTTAAGTCCCAGTAGTGTATTTTTAAAGCTGCTTCAATTGCCTGGGAGGTCCTCCTCATACAATACTCTCCCAGACCAATTTCTTCAAGGGTTCTCCCTGCACTATCTTCTAGTATATTTTATAGTTTCATGTCTTCAGTATAAATCTGTAATCCAATGAGAGTCTATCTTGGTTAATGGTGAAAGGTGTGGGTCCAGTTTCAGTCTTCTACAGGTTGCCAGCCACTTCACACAGCACTATTTATTAAATAGGTAATATTTTCCCCACTGAATGTTTTTAATTGGATTGTTAAAGATTAAATAATGGTAAATAGCTGGATTCATCTCTTGGTTTTTTATTCTGTTGCAGGCCAGTACCATGCTGTTTTGATCACTATCAATTTGTAGTATAGTCTGAGGTCTGGGAGCCAGTACCATGCTGTTTTTGTGCCAGTACCATGCTGTTTTGATCACTATCAATTTGTAGTATAGTCTGAGGTCTGGGAGCGTGATTTCTCTTGCTTTGTTTTATTTCTGAGTAATACCTTGCTATTCAAGGTTTTTTTCTGATTCCATATAAAATAAAGTATTATTTTTTCAAGATTTTTTAAATTAAATCATAGCTGTGCACATTGATATGATCATGGGGCACTATGCACTAGCTTCATAAACCATTTGACAAATTTTATCACACCGGTGTACATAGCCTTCCTGGCATTTTTTTAGTTGTTGTACCAAGACATTTACATTCTACATTTACTAAGTTTAACATATATCCTTGCAAGATGCACCGCAGGTATGATCCCACCAGTCCCCCTCACTCTAATCACCTCCCATCTCCCACCTGTCCCTCTTCCCCTTCTGCCCATTCTCAGGTTGCAACTGGGTTACAGCTTTCATGTGTAATCAAGATCTTTAAAGTATGACAATGGAGCTTTAATAGGGAATGCATTAAAATTATATATTGCTTTCGGTTGTATGGACATTTTAACAATGTTGTTTCTTCCCAGCCATGAGCATGGTATGTTTTTCCATTTGTTAACATTTTCAGCTATTTTTTTTCTTAGAGTTTCATAGTTATTTTTATAGAGATATTTTATGTATTTTGTTAGATAAACTCTCAAATATTTCATCTTCTTTGCCACAGTGAATGGAATAGAGTCCTTAAGTGATTTTTCAACTTGTCTATTGTTGGTATATATAAAGGCTACCAATTTATGAAAGTTGATTTTATAACCTGAGATGCTGCTGTATTCCTTGATCACTTCTAAAATTTTGTAGTAGTATCCCTGTTGTTTTCAAATATAGAATCATATCATATCTGAAGAGCGACAGTTTGATCTTTTCTGACCCTATATGGATACCCCTGATCACCTTTTCTTTTCTAATGTGGTGAATAAAACATCAATTACAAAGTTAAATAGTAATGTAGACAATGGGCAGCCTTGTCTGGGTTCTGATCTGAGTGGAAATGATTCCAATTTAACTTCATTCAATATGATATTGGCTGCGGGTTTGCTGTAGATTGCCTCTATTAGTTTAAGAATAGTCCCTTCTATATCAATTTTTTTAAGTGTTCTGATCATAAAGGGATGCTGGATATTATCAAAACATTTTTATGCATCGATTGAGAGAATCATATGGTCTTTGTTTTTTTTAATTTGTTTATGTGCTGAATTATACTTATAGATTTATGAATATTAAACCAGCCTTGAATTCCTGGGATAAAACCAACTTTGTCATGATGTATAATTTCTTTGATGTGTTGCTGGATTCCGTTTCTTAGGATTGTGTTGAATATTTTTGCATTTATTTTAGTGATATTGGTCTATAATTTTCTTTTCTTCTTGGGTCTTTTCCTGGTTTGGGGATCAGGGTGATTTTCGCTTCATAGAACGTGTTGGGTAGTCTTTCTTTTTTCTACCTTTTGCAACAGGTTGAGTAATATAGGTACCTATTCCCCTTTAAAAGTTTGGTAAAATTCTGATGTGAAATCATCTCATTTCTGGCTTTTCTTTTTAGAAAGATTTTGTATGGTTGATGCTATTTCAGAACTTGATATGGGCCTGTTAAACATTTGCACTTGATTCTGGCTAAGTTTTGGAAGGTGACGTGCTTCCAAGTACTGGTCAATTTTCTTCAGGTTTTCCTATTTCTGAGAATAAAGTTTCTTGTAATATTTATTAAGGATTTTTTGAATTTCTGAGGACTCTGTTGTTATTTTCTCTTTGTCATTTCTAATTTATGAGATTAATGATTTTACTCTTTTTTTTTTCTGATTAGGTTGGCCAAAGGTTTATCTATTTTATTGACCTTTTCAAAAAACAAGCTTTTTGATATATTAATCTGTTGTATGATTCTTTTTTTAAATTTCATTTAATTCTGATCAATTTTGGTTATTTCTTTTCTTCCACTTAATTTGGGATTGGAATCTTCTTTCTTTTCCAGTTGCTTGAAATGAATCATTAAGTTGTTATCTTCCTCTCTTTTCATTCTCTTGAGGAAGGCTTGCAGTGCTACAAATTTTCCTGTTAGGACTGTCTTTGTGGTATCCCAGAGGTTCTGATAATTTGTATCTTCATTGTTGTTTTCTTCCAAAAATTTGGCAATTTTCTTATTGATCTCATCTCTGACCCAGGTATCATTCGGCATAAGGTTATTTAACTTTCATGTTTTTTTTATGAATATGCAGATTCCTGTTTTTACTGAGCTGAACATTTATTCCATGGTGGTCTGAGAAGATGCAAGGAATAATTTCTATTTCTTTCAACTTACTGAGTTTAGAATACTGACCTAAGACGTGATCGATTTTGGAGTAAGTTACCTGTGCTGATGTATGTATATTGTATGTTTATTCATTTTTGTGAGATGAAATGTTTTGTATATGTTTACAAAATCTAAATGTTGGATGGGTATGTTTAAATCCAAAATTTATTTGCTTAGCTTCTTATTGGAGGATCAATCCAACACTGTCGAAGTAGTGTTGAAATCTTTGATAATTATGGAGCTGGAGGAAATCAAGTGGCTCATGTCTATTAGAGTTTCTCTTATAAATTGAGGTGCATTCTGGTTGAGTGCATAGATATTAATAATTGAAATCTTATCATATAAGTGAATAAATGGAAATAAAAAATATATTTCTATAAAACGGAATAAAAAATTAACAACAGCTCCTCCAAGAAAATGGTGAGAAAAAAACAGAACAACAACAACAAAAAGAAACAAACTACAAAAATATTATTCTTGTATGTAGAAGTATACATCTATATGTATGATGTAGAGATCAACTTTCATAGAAATATATTCATACTACAATATACTTTCTGAACACCTGGTGTCGCTGTGAGTGGTTCCCAGGCTCATACCTGATTCACAGTTTATACTGTTACCATGGTAACTACCTTCCATGGCTGATCACCATTTTGAAGTTTCTGTAAAAGTTTATCACAAAAGTATTGTGTAACCTCGACTTTTCTGCTCCAGACAGCACACGCAACTGACCTTCCCACTCAGTGCAAGCTTCCACGCTTCTCAAATCTTTCCACTCTGCTCCCAGATTCTCCTACAAATTGGTGACTGAAATCAGCTGTAGGGGAGGGTGCTTCTGTGTTCCCCCGAGTGTTGGCGGGTCTGCGGCTTAAGACTCCCATGGCTGTAGCCGGTTCTCATGGTTGGAGCGCTCAGGAACCTTATTCTGAGTTTTATGGTTCAGAGTTTCCCTTTTGTATTGGGACCTGCCAGTTCACTGCACAGCCTGAACTGCCAACCCCCTCCAACATTCTCCACCAGGAATGCTCTGGGTCTATTCAATCACTCCTGGTCTTGGTGAAAATGCCTGCCCTTTTGGGTAGTTCAAAATGTCTCTTACCCAGGAGGGATCCCTTCACTTCAATTGTCCACCACGTTGCCCAGCTCCCTGTGGTTTTGAGTAACTCTCCTTTCAGATGCCTCCCTCAGTTCAGGAATAAATATTCTTCAATTGGATTTTTTCAGCATTTGCAAGCTGCTGTCCTTCATAATGGAGGGGCCTTCTGGCCAGTACAGGGCCAAATAAGAAAGAATCTCTACAGTAGAGTCTGTGGTTTTAAATTACCCTTTATATATATCATTCCACCAATTCACTGAGCAACTCTAGCTGTTCGTCCACGTCAAAAATCCACAAACGGGGAAGGTCAAGACCCCCTTTCCTCTCACCTGATGACTTGGGAGAGGTGGGCTGCACATCCATCTAGTCCGCCATTATTCCCTGCCTCTGCAAGCCTTAATCTTAATACACATAGATGAATGGTATTTCTGAAGTGATTTGTCCTTCTGGCATTGCATATATACATTTTTGCATATACACATTTATTTGTGTGTATGTGTGTACATGTTTATGTAATTTCTTTTTACTTCTTGTCTTTGTACACTTTTCTTGTCTATCTTTTTTTTTTTTGGCAATAATGACACTTAAATTTATTTTAGGGGAAAGGGAGAGGTAGCTTATTGAATAATGTAGAAATATATCATATGTCTTTCCATAGAAGAATTAGACAAGTTTAACAAAAATAAACTACAGTAAAATAGTAACATTAAATTACAAATAGAAGATAAAAATATTTTGACCACAAATTATGTTGTGTTCCTTGATAACTACCAAATAAAGAAACACAGTTGGATCCAAAAGAGACTGTTACAGTAAAGATGAAATGTGAGCATTTCTCCAGAGATATAATTTTTTTAGTACTAAATTAAAAAGAAATGGCTTATACAATTCTTGACATAGAGATATTCTGACTAATATAAAATAAATTGTTCTCAACAATGACGATATAGAAAGAAAAAAATTGAAATCTAAATAGCTGTTACTTTAAACTGACATTAGTAAGCACAGTGGGAATAAAAATGTTCATTGATGTGACAAAAGATAGGTCAAATCATGCAAATTTCTGGTGATTTGACTGATTTCATCATAGAACTTTAAGTATCAAGTGGAATAGAGATGGAATGTGTAACTGTTAAAACATTTCTCCTAACTATTACGATATGATACAGAAAAAATACTTCATTATATCTCAAAAAATAAATATAACATTTAAAGGTACTATGCATATTCAATGCAAAATATATATTATATATGGAAGAAGCTGATAGCTATTTAAAATATCATAAATGAGGCATGTCAAACCTTAAATAATAAAATTATTATCAGAAAAATCTATAACAAACTGACATTTCCACAGGACCCAAAGGAGTAATCAACTTTCTTAGAACAGTTGCCCATTAAGCCAGAGGCTTACAGCCAAGCTTCCTCCAAGCTTTGTCTGTTTTTATTCTTTTTCTTTTCTAGACTTTCACTCACTTCTCTTCTCAAGGCAAATTTACTAGTTTACTCACTGCTCCACCAAAACTGTCCTTGAAAAGACACTGATGATCTCTGTTTTGCTAACTTGAGTGGATACTTTTCATGTTTATCATCCTTCCCTTATTCACTAATATATATATATATATATATATATATATTTGTTTGTTGATTGTCATGCAGGTGTCTGGCAATTCAATAGTGGTGAGAAAGATATAATCAAATAATATAATTTCAACAAAGTTAAGTATGATGAAACAAAAATACAAGGTACTAAGAAAGTTTATTACAAAGGACATATCTAAATCTTGGGGGATAAATTAACTTTACAGCAGTATTTTGCCTCTTTAACAAAATGCTGCCTCCTTCCTTCCTGGGTAAGGTTAGAGTTGAACCTCAGCATGGCAAAAACTAAAATATTTTTCCTTCTCCACCATTTATCTAGTTGTTGAAGCTGTAAATTTAGCACTTAACTTTGAATCTTTGGCTGACATATGCTAATTGTGAAACAACCACCAAAACAGGTCTATTCTGCATTGCAAATATATCCAACTCTATCTAAGCAATGCCTCTCCTTGGAATTTCTGCAACTATTTTTTAACTATTCTCCCAAGTTACATTATTACCACTATGTATCAGTTCCTCTTTCTCATAGAAGTCAACTGACCCTCCCTTCACCAAAACCTCCCTCTTCTATTCCCCTTACTTGGCCCTTTCTCATAGTCTTGTTCTACTGTTGGGTAATAGACTTCATGTGAAAGCTATAATTTAGCTTCAGAATAGAGCTCAGTACATTCAATTCTTTTTCTTTAATTCCTGGAATACTTTGCTAAGAAGAATATGTTCACTTCCATCCATGTAAACATTAAAAAGGCAAAGTCTCCATCTTTCTTTAAGGTTGCATAGTATTCCATATTTTTAAAACCATTTATGTATACTTTAAAACCATTTATGTATACTTTAAAAGTACAAATTTATTGTTTTAAAGTACACTTTAATTTGCACAAAAATACAAAATTTATGCATGGTAAGAACTACTAAAAGCACAATAAAAACATAGACTAAAACTAGGGAATTAATTATTGTATATCATATCAGAGAAAAGATTTTCTCCAATGCATAAGTAGCTTCTACAAATTCATAACAAATTAACTAAAATTTAAATTTAAAATGGACAATGGATATAAAAAGATTGTCCATCAAAAATAAATATAATTGTCTTGAGCATGTGAAAGTGCTTAATCTCATTAGTAATAAAAATGCACCTTAAAACTATTCTGAAAAATACTTTATCAAATTGGTGAAGATCAGCATGTTTGACTGCACTACTTGGGAGAGATGGTGGTAGGAAAATTCACTTACATATATTGTTGATCTAATTTGCTAATTTCTACAAGGTCCAATTTGGGAATATTAAAAATGTATTTTTTTCAAATAAAATACCATAATAACATAAAAATACATTTTTAATAGTTCCAAATTGGACCTTATAGAGGTTACAGAAATGTTATTTTTCAAATAAAACCTTATGAACTTTTTAATGCAATTTCAAGGGCAAACAACTAAGAAAAAATAAATGGATAGAATGGAAAAATACACAGCTACAAAAATGACGATGAAAATGCTTTAGGATTCTTAAATAGAAAGATCTCTATCACATTAAACAAAAAATTAAAATGTAAAAAATTTGTCTAATAAACTATCATTTGTGTAAAAATAAAATATGTAAAAATTCGTGTATATATTTCTACATTCTAAAATATGCATACAATATTTCTGGATGGCAGAAATAGAGACAGAAGACTTTTTCCTATATGTACTTATATATCTCTAAGTAGTTGAACCATGTACATGTATTACTAAAATGTTTAATTCACAGGAAGACCATTTGTTACTTTAGAATATTTTAAAGGGAGAATTCTGTTCATTGAACATATGCTTCATCCAGTACTGGAAGATACCTTGCACCAGCAAGACAAAGCAGACGTCCAATGAATTTATCACAATTTATCTTAATTCAACTACCAGTAACAATACTCTTTTAAAAGTAAAAAAATTCTGAGAAAAAATGCATAATCAGATACAACTCTGGTACAAGTCTTAATCCAGGAATAATGTCCTTTGGAAATTGGGTCATAGGGATTCTCTACATAAGCCACCAAGTAGAGAGGAACTGAATGGGACATGAGAGTAGTTTATCTCTACACAAGGAAGCTAGTAAAGTCCTTTCTTGATTAAGGGAAGATTAGAAGAGATGAGAATAAAGGTTACACACACACATACACTCTCAACTAAATTAAAATCCCAATGGAAACTCCAGATTGCAAGAGAAATGACTCTAGAGAGTTCAGAGGAGCTGAGAGCAGAGGGAAGTTTTCTATAACTTCCTCTTTGGAGAGATGGGAGGCTACTTGCTTGTGGAAGACTCTGTGCTAACATGGAGTAGCTAAAGGAGAGCAATGGTGCTGTGATTAGTTTGGGAAGGACAAACTTTATATGTGACTTTTGTCACATATATGACTTTATATGGTATAGCTATTACCAAAACCTTCCAGTGTGGTTCAGCAGTGCTAGGAGGGCTGGTGAGCCAAAAGAACTTTGTTCACAACCAGGAGGTTGCAAGACATGGCCAGACCCAGCCACATGTCCCAAGATCCAGGGACTCACAAAAATAATAGGACCTGAGGTAGCCCTATATATGTGGGTTTTATTCACATGTGAGAATTTGTACTCAAGTTGAAAATAATAGAATCACTTAAAAGAGTAAATTCAGGGAAGTATATTTCAAATATGAGGAGGTTTAAAGAAAAGGATATAAATAGCAACTATCTATATATCTTTATCCATCTCTCTCTCTCTCTCTCTCTCTATATATATATATATATATATAGAGAGAGAGAGAGAGAAATATATAAATAGATAATGGAGGAAAATAGATAAGTATATATATATATATAGAGAGAGAGGGATATATACTTATTTATCTATTTTCCCATCTATCTACCTGTGTTAGTCTATTTCTGTTGTTTATAACAGAATATATAAAACTTAGTAATTTGGAAAGAAATGAAATTTCTTTCTTATGGTTCTAGAGGCTGGAAAGTCCAAGGTTGAGGGAGCATATCTGGTGAAAACTTTGTTGATGGGGACTTCCTTCAGAGTCCCAAGGTGGAACAGGCATCACAGGGTAAGGGAGTGGAGCATCCCAATCAGGTCTCTCTTTCTTTCCTTAAAAAGCTACTGCCCAACATCATGATAATTCATTCATCCATTAACCCATTAATCCATTAATGGATTAATCCTTCATGAAGGTAGAGCCTTTATGACCCTCTTAAAGGTTCCATCTCTCAGTATTGCCACATTGGAGATTAAATTTCAACATGAGTTTTGGAGGGTGCATACATTCAAACCACAGCACTAGCTGTGATTTAGGAAAACAAACAAAGATATCAGCAATGTGGCAAAAAAAAAAAAAAAAAAATAGAGTTAAAAACTGAAACAGGATCCACACCTCTCACCACTCACAGAAATTAACTTACAATAGATAACAAACTTAAACCTAAGGTATGAAACTAGGAGTTCTATTAAAAAAATTGGAAAAATCTCTAGAAGAAGAATCCAAAAACCAGTGTATGGTGCCCAACAATCGCATTAATGTACACAGCTATGATTTAATAATAATAACAAAAAAAGAATCCAAAAGCAATCACAGAAATGACAGTAATAAACAAATGGGCTCTGGTCAAACTAAAAAGTTTCTGCACACCCAAGGGCATAATCAATAGAATAAATACACAACCTACAGAATGGGAGAAAATATTTGCATGCTATATAACAGAGAAAGGGCTGATAACCAGAATCTGCAAAGAACTCAAGAAAATCAGTAGAAAAGGATAAAACATGAACAGAGCTTTTTCAAATATGGAGTAATGGCCAGCAAGCACATGAAAAAAAGTTCAACATCTCTAATCATTGGGGAAATGCAAATCAAAACTACAATGAGATATCACCTACCTCCAATGAGAATGGCTCACATTAAACAGTCACTAAGCAACAGTCTTTGGCATGGATGCAGAGAGAAAGGAACACTCTTACACTGCTGGTGGGACTGCAAACTATAATCTCTCTGGAAAGTAGTATGGTGATACCTCAAAGAACTACAAGTAAACCTACCATTTGACCCAGCAATCCCACTACTAGGTATTTACCCAAAGAAGAAAAAAAACATTTTATCATAAAGATACTTGCACTTAATTTTTTTTTTTTTTTTGAGACAGACTATCACTTTGTAGCCTTCAATAAAGTACTGTGGCATTATAGCTCACAGTAACCTCAAACTCTTGGGCTCAAGTGATTCTCTTGCCTCATTCTCCCAAGTAGTTGGGACTACAGGCACCTTCCACAATATCTGACTATTTTTTTTTTTTAGAGATGGGGTCTCGCTCTTGCTCAGGCTGATCTTGAACCTGTGAGTTCAGGCAATCCATCCACCTCAGCCTCCCAAAGTGTTCAATTCAATGTTTTGAGCAATACCATTCACAATCACAAAGATATGGAAAGAATCCAAGTGCCCATCAATACAAGAGTGGATTAATAAAATGTGGTATATGCATTTTACTTAACCATAAAAATGGTGACATTTTTTCTAACAACCTAGATGGAATTGCAGACTATTCTCCTAAGTGAGGTACACTAAGAAGGAAAAACAACCACTGTATGTACTCAATATGAAATTGGAACTAGTTGATCAACACTTACGTAATATATAAAAGCAAAACCCAATGGAATACAAGCAGGTGGAAGGGGTGGGTAAATTCATATGTAATAGGTACATCACACACTTTCTTTGACTTAAAATATATAAAAGCAAACTATGTAACCAAAATATGTGTACCCTCGTAATATCCCAAAATTAAAAAAAAAAAAAAAATTAAACACTGAGATTTGACGGAGCATATGAGAAAATTAGTAAAATGGAAGATAGATTTGAAAAAATTATCTAGAATGCTGAATAGAAGTAAAGGGACTAAAAATATAAAGGCATGGAGGATTGAACAAAAAATGTCAAACATGTAGTATATATAAATTTCAGAATAACAGAAAAGAAACTATGAGGAGAGGAAATTATAAAAATGAAACTAGGTGATAATTCCAAATTAAATACATATTTTTTCTGATTGATGAAATACACTGATAGATAAACAGGTTGAAAAAAATTGTATCTGGATGCATGTGTGCACATACATAGAAAGACTGTAGAATATCAAAATTAAAAAAAAAATCTTACAAGTAACAAGAGAAGAAAGACTATCTGTGGAAAAGAATGACAAAGCTTGAAGCTAATTTCTTATTAACTACAATAGTTTCTACAAGTGTGTTATCTTCAGGTTGTTGACTGAAAGTAACTATAAATTTAGAATTAGTTCCAAATTTATCTATAATTCAAAAATGAGAGGGCTAGTGGTGATAAATTAGATTTAGGTTATATTTTCTCACTATTCTTATTTAACATTATACTGGAAGTCCTAGCTATTGCAATAAGACAATAAAATAAAAGAAATTATATGCAGAATGGGAAGGAAGAAATAAAAATGTCCTTGCAAATGACAAACTTCCCTGTGTAAAAATCCCAAAGAATCATCATCATCAAGAAAACCTCCTGAACTAATAGTCATAGCAAGGTCCTAAGATACAAGGTAAAATATACAAAAACCAATTGTTTTTCTATATACCAACAATGAACAATTGGAATTGGAAATTTTTAACTATAATTTACAATAGCATTAAAATATAAAGTATGTATGGGCTCTTCAAACAGAAAACTATAAAATTTTAGTGAAATAAATCAAAGGAAGTATAAATACATGGAAAAATTTGCTATGTTCATGAATTGAGGACTTTTTTAATTAAGGATCCACACAAATATCTGTATGTTTCATCAAAATTCAAAATGTTTCTTCTTCAAAAGATACTATTAAAGAAATTGGAGGAAAATCTAAAGCTTAAGAGAAAGGATTTTCAAAACCCATATCTGATAAAGGATTTTTACTCAAAACAGAAAGAAAATTGAAAGTCAGTAATAAGAAAACAGCACAATTCAAAAATTGAGAGAATACCTTAATAGACATCTCACCAGAGAAGATATACAGATGGAAAATGAGAATATAAACAAACTTAAAAATAAGGACCATATGATTCTTTCAATTGATGCAGAAAAAGCTTTCGATAACATCCAGCATCCCTTCATGATCAGAACACTTAAGAAAATTGGTATAGAAGGGACATTTCTGAAACTAATAGAGGCC
>CAUYPK010135916.1:0-24462 GCA_963574355.1 Loris lydekkerianus
AACAATTACAATAATTGAGGAATCAGTAGGTTAAATGCTTTTCAATATTTATTGCTAAAGAAAAACTGTAAACTAGCAACAACTTTAAAACTTTAAATAAAGTGCAGAAAACCGTAGCTTAACAGGTAATCAAGCTAAATCATAGGATTTATAAACATTTATTTACAAGACTTTACTGCCTTAAATGGGGTTTTCACTTAATTAAATGTGCCATTAAATATTGTGGGTTAAGTAGTCCAGTGGAATACAGTTCAGTTCAACTGCCTACCTCTTAAGCTCAGCTGCGACTTGTGGACTGAGCTGAAGCACCGCCCCCTCAAGCAGACGGCAGAAGACCACTGGAGACTACATGCATTTGATTAGGTGCGTGCGCACCAAATCAAATAACCTGTATGACCTGAGTATAAGCCAAGTTGGGTTTTTCGGTACAAATTTTGTGCTGAAAAAACTCGGCTTATACTCGAGTATATATGGTAATTGAAATCTCAGCATATTGAGTATTACCCTTAACAAATATGAAGTGACCATTCTTATTTTTCCTTACTTTTGTTGGTTTAAAGCCTATTGTTTCTGCAAATAGAATTGCACCACCTACTTTTTTCTGATTACTACTTGGCTGAAATATGGCCGACCATCCTTTCACCCGGAATCTATATTTATCTTTTAAGTCAAGATGTGACTCTTGTATGTAGCTAAATATCTGGCCTGAGTTTTTGTATCCAGTCAGCTAACCTGTGCCACTTTAGAGGACAGTGTAAGCCGTTTACATTAATGGAAAATATTGTTAAGTCTGGTAAAATTTTGGGTATCGAGTTTTTCGAAAGTCCAGTGGACATTTTTAATCCTTTCGCCACTGTGGAAGTTGGAGTTTGATCAAAAGTTTCTGAGTGAGTTTACTTTTATGGTAGAGGATCTGGCTGGTTATTATGGAGGTCAGGTCTGAGAATATCCTGAAGAGCTGGTTTGGTTATGGCAAATTTCTTCAACATATGAATGGCATTAAGTATTTAATTTCTCCATCATAAATGAAATTCAGTTTAGCTGGATACAGGATCCGGAGTTGAAAGTTATTTTGCTTTAGGAGATTAAAAGTCAATGACCACCCTCTTCTGGCTTGAAAAGTTTCAGCAGGGAGATCTGCAGTCATTCTAATATTCTTCCCTTTGTAGGTAATGGATTTCTTAGGTCTGGCTGCTTTCAGAATTTTCTCCTTAATTAAGCTTTCAAAGCAAGTGTTCTCTAAAATTTCAGCTACTCCTTTTGAACGTTTTTTTTTTTTTTTTTTATTTTTTATTTATAAATCCGTTGGTGGAGGTGCTAATGAGATATATTGAGGACTTTGAAGCGCTTCCACTGTTTTTGGGAGACCTCAGAGTGGAATCGCACTGCCTGTCTTAATGGGCTTTAAATCATCTGGATAAATACATGTTGTACTCATTTTGCTTAAGGTTGAGTTTGAATGTTTCATTTAGCATAATCCTGAGGATAACTCAGTGCTTGACAGAGTTTTTTGCTTTTCAGCTGGGCGTTGGGCAGTAGCAGACATAGCTGCACAGAGTGCTGAATGACCGTGATGAGATGTGTAGACCAGGGTCATTGGAGGAGGGGATATAACGAAGGCACATACATTCACAGGAATAGTATTATAATTTTATATCTTCTCATTGGATAGCAGAACATTGTTTTTTATCTGATATCATGATCACTAAAGCTCATCCTCTTTGCCTCCACAAATGATGAATCTTGTTTCTGTCATTTCATGTACATTAAGTGTCATTTGGTTTTGTTGTGAATCTCTAGGTGGCAGGGCAATGAAAGAAGTAACTCTATCTCAAAGTTTAAGTTTTATTAAAACTAAAGTCTGATTTCCCTGTGCTGTAATACTCTTTGATGGCTAAGTTCTATATATGTATACACAAGGGCTGTTTGAGTTATTTTTTAAACACAGACTAGTTGTTTAAAAATTCACACTAACCCTCAATCTTCTGAAAATTCTCCATATGTGAAATCTGTTAGGCTGTAATGAAATTATCAAGAACTACTACTTCTCATAAAGAAAAAAAATGCAAGGCTCTAAGCAGCTGTGTTTTGTATCTGGGGACAGGTAAAGGAGGATAAGGGAACACACACGCACACACACACACTCTCACCTTGGCTTGTTAAAGGGATGCTGTATGTTTTCAGGTACCTTTTTTCTATCAACTGTATGTCCTTAGGAGGAGATTTAAGTTATACACAGTTGAATTTGGGAGAAGAGATGAAAAGATTTAGCAGGCCGTGGATCTGGACCAAAGATCATGGCATTATTTATTTTATTTGAAAGTTTTTTGTTTGTTTGTTTGTTTTTTGTAGAGACAGAGTCTCACTTTTTCGCTCTTGGTAGAGTGCTGTGGCGTCCCACAGCTTACAGCAACCTTTAATTCCTGGCCTTAGGCAATTCTCTTGCCACAGCCTCCTGAGTAGCTGGGACTACAGGTGCCCGCCACAATGCCTGGGTATTATTTTGTTGGAGTTTGGCCCGGACTGGGTTTGAACCCGCCACCCTTGATATATGGGGCCAGCGCTCTACCCACTGAACCACAAGTGCCACCCTATTTGAAAGTATTTTTGCATGCACGTAGATTTTAAATGTCACCTTAAATAAAACATTCAATTCCTGAAATCTTTGTATTTTTCCTACCATCCGGTTTTGAAGACTACTCAGAGTGAAATCTACTAATAAATGTGTGATATACAGACTGACATTTCATAGCACTGCTGTTGAAGCTATCTGTAGAAAAGTTAGTATGTGCTAAATGAGAACATTTTCCCCCTCTGTTACTAATATCCTCTGTTTGAAACTTTCTGTCAGGTAATTCTCATATTTGAGGTGTTTTCCAAGTGGAAAACAGATTTTCTAGGTGCTATCTGTGTATGGTGTGTGGAAAAACAGGTTAAGCATCTACTCTTCAAAGATGTAAATAAGAGTTACACTTTAGGTCCTTTTATTTTAACTATAATTTTGTTGATAAATATCATTTCTAGTTAAAATATTTTCGATTTATTTATTCTATATAAGTTCAAATTGGATTTATATGAATTTCATGAACAATTGACCGTAAGTCAGAGTGGATAGTCATCTTCTTTCAGAAATTGGTTTGGATGCAAAACTGTATTCAGCTATTTATAAATGGCTAGCATGGATGCAAACAGGTAATAGAGATTTTGATTTTCTGCTCAGGAATGCTTTAGCACTAATTGGATGAAGAAGGTGATATTCTTAGAATCTCTTTTAAATAGAACTTTGGGTAAGTTCAGCTTGGGTGCTCAGTTTTCATAGTGTGTGATTTTATCTCTGTGGTGTCCAGGAGTCAGAGTGTTAACAGTTACAGTAGTCTCCTGTGTCTGTTGTTATTTAAACAAACAAACAAAAAACTCTCCTATGGGGGGTAAAGGAAATCTACTAGAAAGCTTTTCTCTGAGGGTGGAGAAAACAGCCTCCTTTGTGAAAACAAACAGAGGTTCTTCTGGTGAGGGAAGCACTCCATGGCCCCATCATTCACTTTACTTCCTCACTGTACCTCCCTGTACCTTCTCAAGCACAGGTGGATTCAAGGATTCTTTCCTCAATTCCAAGCTGCTACACTCATATCACTTGCTCCCTTTGTATAATGTAGTTGATAATACCTGCTTTGACCATTGACAGGCTTTGGGGAAAGTTAAAAAGAATGTATTCAAAATACTGCCTTACTATAATGATAACATATGTATTTTGATTCTTCTTATAATTGCTTTTGTAACAAAAAATTTACATGCTCTACGAGAGCATCCTGCCTCTCAGTAGATGTGAACCCCCTGACCGCTGAATGCACTCCGGTTGCACACACAGCTCTTGTTGTTTGCTGTCACTGAAGGTGAGGTTTGGAATTGAGAATATCTGACTCTTCTTTGGCTCGGCTATCAGAATTTCTGGCAGCCATGATTTCTGAATTAATCTCACCACCTTCCCAGAGTCTGAGTCCTCCAGCACCTGAATGGATGTTTCTGCCCTGGAAATGATATTACATACTGCTCTGGGAGACAGCAAGGATTAAAAAAGATAATATAGCCTGAGCATCCCTAGTGTAAAGTCTGAAATGTTCTAAAATCCGCATCCCTAGTGTAAAGTCCGAAATGTTCCAAAATCGAAGACTTTTGAGTGCCCACATAACACCACAAGTGGAAAATTCCACACCTGATGCATTTTTTTTTACTGTATGAATGGTATATCATATGTTACTATTAAATACTGTGTGTAAATGTATGAACAAGTATAAAAAAAAAGATTGCTTATTGATAGCATATAAATTCAGAGTCAAGAATGATGGTTATACCAAACAACCACAGATTGTTTACTGTGGTGGCTGAGATAGTGACACCTTGTTTTTCTGATGATACAGAAGCTTTATTTTAAAGTTATTTTAAAAATTACATAAAATGACCTTCAGGTAATAGCTCTAAGATATTTATGAAACAAAAATTTCATGTTTACACTTGGGACCCATCCCCATATCTCATTATATATATGCAAAAAATCCCCAAATTTGGAAAAATTCAGAACACTTCTGATTCCACCCTCAATGTTAGGTACATAATGTGGTGCCTAACAAAGAGTAGGTGAGGATCACAGTCATAGAATCTTCATCATCATTGCTGTCATCATTGGAGATGTCCGCATTCTGTGTTCTGTCTGGAAATAACTACTACCCTGGATTCTTTGGTTCCTCGCTCCTGCCAAGGCATCTTCCTCCCATTCCGTTGCAGTTTCTGGCCTGAGATAATCATGTTTACCAAGTGATGGTTTGCTCTATAGTGGTTACCATACAGAATAACCACAGATTTCATCAATCATCGACTGCCCTCTTACTAGGGTGCAGGTTTGACTTTATAATCCTGTAGTTCAGTAACACTGAAACCAGATAATAAATAAAGTATCTTTGCAGGAATTGTACATGCATAACATGATCTGCAGGGTTTGTTATTGTTCTTTCAATTATTTTAGCGAACTTACTAAGTTAATTTTCTTTGGTAGTTTAATCATGTAAGCTGCCTTGAATTCTCTTCTTGCTCTTTTAAAGTTTATTGCTTTGTTGCCTCAGGAATTGTGTTAACCCTTTTGTGTCTGGTCTTCTTGTGCACAGGCTGTGCATATAATTGTCATATTCTTAGCATGTCATCAGCTTTTAAAAAGTCTCTAGGTAAATGCAATCTCTAGGTAAATGGTTTTTTTTTTTTTTATAGATTTAAGATACTGTGTCATCTAATTCTGTGAAGCATCTTGCTCTGAAGGGTTTGATTGTGCTGATCAAATTATATGTTCCAAGGACATAGTGTTTCAAAGTTTTAGGTGAACACCGTTTGGGGGCTTTTCTTTTTCAAAAGCTACACCAAATCCCTTTATGAGTTGTAGGGAGGGACAGTGATAAAAGACCAGCATTGAAAGCCTCTATCAGAAGATAACGTCATGTCTACTGCATAATATTGGGGCTCTTGCCAGTTAATTATAATACTATAATTGTACTAGGTGAAAAAATGGCTTATTCTGTTGACTAGTGTCCAATTTATATTAAGATATGCTTATTTTGTAACAAATCCATTTCCTCTGTTACTTTTATAAATGCCTCAAAAAAGATACCTCTTAAGTACAGTGGTTATAATGGAAAATTTATATTTTTAGTTTTTGAAATATATCCTTAACAAAATGGCTTCACAAAAGGAAATAGCATTCTGCTAAAGCCATTGAGACCCAGTTTATAATAAAAGTTTTGAAATTTGAAAGCTGGAAAGAAATCTGGTTGTCTTTTTTATATTTGTGTGTGAATTTTTTTTTGTTGCTAGTGGTAACTGTAGAGAATTTTTTCAAACAGCACCCTTTTAATAACAATGGTCTCCCCAAATATACTGTGGCATAGCTTTAAACTTTATTAAGTCTGTCTTGGACTCCCCCTTCCTCTCCCTGAGTAAATGGAAGAAAAGTTTGGCAGGCTCCATGCTGTGAACTTGATTGATGCCCAGAACATCTGAAGGACTTTTGTGCCCTGCCTGCTCTCCATGAGTGCATAATGTGTGACTACTTCAAGGAGGTCAGCCCTTATCACATGTACTCTAGACCTGAAAGCAGATCAGCAGTGACAGCCCTGTCCCATAAGTAAGAACACAAATCATCCTCCGCATGTGTTAGACAAGTTGTGGGATATTTTTTCTCTCTTTTACCCCTTCCCACTCATGGGGACCGTGGCAGAGCAGTGAAAGCAGAGTGAAGACGTGCTCGGAATAATGTGTCCCTCGTTCAAGGGAGGAAGGGATTGTTTATTTGTAATGATGTGATGGTCTTTCACGGTGCAGCTGAAGGGCGCTTTGGTTGTTAATGACTAGTGATGTGGAATGCTGCAAATTAGAACGGGGAGGGGAGGCCGGAGGCAGCCTCAAAGCAAGTTGAAGTTGTGGTCTTTATAAACGCCAAAGTCAGGGGAAAAGTTTTTGTACCTTGAGCTGTATTGTAAATATATTTTTTCTCATTGTGGAGTAGCTCTTTGCGTCAGTAACTAAGTGTTAAGTGTTTAGTTAAAAACCAGAATAATAAAATGAATTAGCAATATAATTCTGAAAGTAATCTGTTTTTGATACAACACATATCGAAGCTTGAAAAATATTTCAGTACAAAACTCTGTGGAATGGTAGAGATCCGAAAGGCTATGACTTCTAATAGGCAGAAGGAAATAACTCTCATTTTTAAAGTTTCTGTGTGTCTGAATGGAAGTTTAATTCAAAAGTAAAAACAGTATTAGCAGGGATGTCTAAGTGATAAAGAAGAGAACGCTCACCTCCTTATTCTCATTAAGAATAAGACGTAGATACAAAGGAAAACGATTTTCATCTTACCTCTAAAAATGTACTAGTTTCCTTTGAAATATGATGAGCTGCAAGAAGTAGTAGCCCTTCTTAGTTCTCACAGTGGGAAGGACCCTCTGCAAATACCTCCAGAAACACAGGCTTTTCTACTCATATAGATGAAAACTCCTACTAATGGGCTACAAGGCCCTTCACAGCCTCTCCCCGTCTACTTTTCCTACCTCATTCTCCTGCTTTCTAGGCTTGTGCAGCTTCTCATGTTCCTTGCTAGCACTGGTCTTTCTCCTTACCCATACATGTCTGTGCTGTGCTGTCTGTTCTGATCCCCTTGCCCTCCCTTCACCCAGTGAGTTCCTAATTATCTTTGAAGACCTGGTCTAAAGCCTCTTCCCTGTGTGTCCACCCCACCCTCAGGCAGAATGGGTCTTTGTTACCCACTGTGCTCTCCGTGTTCCTGCCGCAGAGCAGGCAGCCTGTGTGCTGAGCTGTTTTTATTTGATTGTGCATTTGTCTTTCCCCGTTAGAGGGTAAGCTTTGTCCTGAAGGCAGGTACTGACGCCTTTTTATGTTCTTCACGTCCTGTTCTTCACGTCCTATTCACTAGACACAGTTCCTGCAAATACAGCAAACAGTGAATGTTTACGAGCCATTATAAACTGTGTATATACAATAACATCAGGAGATTTTGGAAGTGTCTGTGAAAATGAAGCAAAAATTGAAATGGTGACAATGTAGTCTCAATATATTTCTGCTTCAAATGTGAGAATATTTAATTCATTAAGTAAAAGTAAATTGATTTAAATAAATATTTACTTTTGCAGGTATAATAAATATTTACTTTTGCAGGTATAATAAGAGAGGTCTTGCTGTATTTTCTTTACTGGTCTCTAACTCCTGGACTCAAGTGATCCTCCCACCTGGCTCCTGAGTAGCGGGGACTATAGATGCACAGCAAGGCATGCCCAGCTTTAAATAAAAATTTTTAAAGCTTGATTCAGCATAAGACAAATTTTGTGTCCTTGTTTTAATGATTATATTATTTGTGATAAGAACAGTTTGGCAAATGTCACATTCTTGCCTGTTATTTTATACATATGTAATATAACATGTTAAAGAACATTATTGTTAGCAAAGCTTTTAAGTTTTTCGTGTCAGGAGGCAGGAGGGTGATTAATGAAGTTGTCAGGAAATTTTCCAATGTTTATGGCATTTTCTGGTATTTTCCTTTGTTCTGGTAGTGTTTAGTAGTTCATATTCATTGGGTTAGTCCATATAATAATCTTAACAGTTAGGTAATGAGCAAACTATCGAACATAATCCACCCCAAGTTGTACGTGCCTGGATAAGCACAAATCGACTTTGTCTTGTACAACGAGGACACCACAAGTCTAGAGCACCTGGGTCTGTGTGAGAACAGTGACATGTAGTGACAGCACGTCCTCCTCATACTGGCACGTGCTCTTTTCCCCTTTACTTGCTCTTCTTTCAGGTATACATTTTCAAATTAAGACCTCTCCTCTAATTTTTTCTTTGAGCTTTCAATGAGGCTTCATTTCATACATAAATTAATTTGCAAAATTCACTTGGCTATTTTCTGCAGATGATGAGAGCACCTCAAATATAAACCATAATTATTCTCCTTTCTGGTTTTCCTCCTCAGAGATATATATTTAATTAAATTAAAGTGGCATTTATTGGAGAGGTTAAGTGACTCAGTTGTGACAACTTCACAAGCAAACATCCCAACCATTTGGCAGCAGATTCCCCCCACTACATTGGGCTCTGTAGTTAGGAAACCAGAACTTGAAGGTTTAACTGCTCTAAAATCAGTTACTGGCCCGGTACAGACAGATACTTACTTAGATTGGATTTGGAAACTAAAATGTAAACTGTAGATAAAAACGTGTACATTAAGGTGACTGGGTTAAATCATATGCAAATCTGGAATGGTTTTGCTAAGCCAGATTTCTAATCTACATACATAATAAGAGTTTTATGAGATTTTTTTTTTTTTTTTTTGAGCCTAGTAGTTTGGGACTGAATTATATACTGTTTTACAGAATGTTTCCTTCATTTTGGGCACCTGGCATATATTAATAATTAAAGTTAAAAATGTAAGGAATTAATAGGGATTCCTTTTGAATTTTTTAATATTACTAAATGAAAGGAAAAAAAGTCTGAATTAGAAAAAAGTTTGACCCTATGGAAACATGTATTTAATCTAAATTTCAATTCTTTCCAGATAATTGGAAGTTGAGGGTCAGAGAGTATTCCTGCATGCTGAGGTACTAAACCTTTTTTTAGTCCTTAAGGCAGGTAGTTGCTCCAACGCCGTCAGTCATTTGTGTAATCTGCACTGGGAACTGTGAAACCGTATTCAGAGTCCTGGGCGATCTGGTTCCACTCTGTCTCACTTTCTCTCCAGCCACTTAGTAATAGTAGCTGTCTGTTCCAGTAAGATTTTTCTCCTTGTGCTGCTGTATACATGAAATACTTATTTCCCCCTGTGTGCCTTCCTAATATAATTTGTTGTCTCTCCAACCCTTCTGTGGCTTGTAAGTTCAATTCATCTTTCAGCATCTAGCTCTTGCTGTATCTTTGGACCAGTCCAGTCCGCCCCCACTCAGAATCTCCGCTTTACTCCTTCGGGGCACTTCATCTTAAAATGTCTTCCTTTTTTACTTAATTGTTATGTCTTTTTTTTTTTTTTTTTGAATGTTGTATTTTAAGCTTCTTGAGTACATCTATAGCTAGCACATAGTTCACACTCAGAAATGGTTACTGATGTGAACTATTTTGAACTGAGTTAGGATTGTGGGGAGAGAGCAAAGATTCTCTTTTTATGCTTTGAGCCATTTATAGATGCCCATATTGGGGAAATGTGAGTGATGGGAGCTGTCCCACATTTCAGCCGTTCACTCCTTGCCCCAAAGCTGAAGGCTGGGTTCCAAATTGGCAGTGGAACCATGTTGTGAATGTGGCTCTGAGCCGATTATAGAAAGCTTGAACAGCAAATTCTATTGCTTGATTTTTGTCTGCTTTTCCCACATATTACTCCTCTGTTCCTGGTCACCCTTGTTCATATTACTATGTGCCAATCTCCCTAACTAACTAAAAAGGATATGGGATAAATGATACTGAAAGACAGTTACTTTTCATCACCCCTAACTTCCATCTTCCTGACAAGTAAGTTGCATGGCTTCTGTGAAATGCAAAATGTGTAGTTTATTAAGTTCAAAATAGTCTAAGATTTCCTCTGTGGTTAAAAAAATAATTATATTTCTGTTTAATTTCATCTTATGAAAGTATGAATTAAGGGGGTTAGATTGATTGTAGTGTATGTAAAATTATAAAAAAAAAAAAAGTTGGGCTACGCTGAGAATAGATTTGAATGGCACCTTCAGCAGAATAGTGCTGGGAGGTGTCTGATGGGGTCTGGGAGTTAGGCAGGGAAAGGACGGGTGTCTCCTGAAAGTGAGCAGATACCTGAGATTGTTTTCTCAAGAAACTAATTTTTAAAATATCAAGTAAAGGTACTATCCTGATATTTTCTAGATATAACTATTGGAATAAATCTTCCCCCCTACTCATAAATTTTTTATTAGTCAAGCTGATTGGTTTAATAACTACTTCTGTTTGTATCTATCTGTGGCGACATTGTAGCTTCTAACAAACAATATAGTTACATTTCTTGCTGTTCTTTTATTGTTGACAGTTCTCAGAGTAAAAGAAAATAAGAGTTTTTTTTTTTTATTTAAGGCCTTTACTGTTAAAAAAGATTCAATAGCATGAAAAATGAAGTGTCACAAAAATGTTCAGAGTTTACTTTGAGGAACAATTACAGTTTAAATAAAACATTTACATAATAAGGACGCTTAGGTTCCGAGCTCTCTTGTTTCTGTACAGGACACTTAAACTTATAGTCGTATGGTAACTGAAATATTTTAACGTACAATGTTTATTAGAAATGTCTTTTACATGTGGCTCTTTTTCATGTCTGTGTACTTGATTCAGAAGTGTTTGTCTCATTGTTTAAATGATGATGGAGTGTAAGAAAACTGTAAGAACGTGGCACTTGGATGGTTTGCAGTGTTTCTGTTATTTCATGAAATTAAAAAAAAAAAAGTTCTCCTTTTCTTTCTACATTTCACAGTTATAAATCTTAGCAGAGAAAAAAAACTTTGACAAAAGAAACAAGCTATTTTATGACGGCAGCGTATCGGTGTGGTTTGCTTTGGAGTTCCTTCACAGTGGCCCGAGAGATGTGGGGACTCGGGTGCTGCCAGTGGGAGCAAAGCCCCCGCGTGTGCTGGCCCCTGTGTGGGCAGCTGGGTCAGGCTCCTTTCTTAAGAAAACAATCCGGCTGGGGTCTTCCCCGCCCTTTGTTGTCCTGCCCACGAGGTGATCTGTTGAAGTCTCTGTGGTGACAGAACCAGTTTGTAACAGGCTTGTCTGTCATGGTCCTGTCTTAGGCTTGCGGGAGATGTGACAAGAGTGGCAGCAGAGGAGTCCCAGGAAACAGGAGTCTTAGGCAGGCAGGTCACACTGCCAGCTCCGCTGCTGCAGTGGGGTGGCTGGAGGAACTAAACCCGCAGCTTCACGTTTTCTTGCTCATTCTTCTGTCTGTGCACACGAGGGGTAAGAAGATCAGTGCCCTGCACCACAGCACTGACCGGGAGCTGAGTTCATGTCTGATTTCGTGGCTTTTATCGCAGAAGGGACAGTTCAGGGCGGAAGTTTAGTGGCTGCAAAGTTCCATCCTCCAACTGCTTTGTAATTTTACTTCTGTCTCTATTAGAGCAAAGCTTTCTATATCAGTGGTTCTCAACCTTCCTAAGCCCGTAGCCCTTTAATACAATTCCTGTGGGAGATAGTCTGCTAGAATAATTTTAAAAGAGATTTAAAGTTTTTGTTTTCTCTTACCATTGAGAATGAAATGCAATCCAATTTGGAACCTTGAGTATAAAGTTGATTCTCAACAAACTAGGACACTTATGTGTGACGAATTTAAGATCATAACAAGTTCAACAAAGTTTGTCTTGGTCATTTCCATTTGAATACTGTTACATTTTTGTAGGGTAGTTAATTGACTTTTAAGTTCATTACAATTTTATATGGATACATTGAGTAAATCTCTACCTTTACAAAGGCAATAATTATAGTTTGTGACTATGTCAAATGTAATGTTTATCTACATTAAAAAAAAAAAAAAAAGCAAGGGGCTTGTTTTGTGATAATCTTGTCCAGAAGAATTATTCTTGTATCAAGTTAACTAAAAGATAGCAAAATTTAAAGTTTACTTCACATTAAAGTATTTTAAGAGTAGGCAAATTGTTTTAAATTAGAAGGTAATATAATGAATGTGAAATAACTAGTTTTGGGATAGTGATTACAATGAGGAAATTATGAAGTTAGAAATAAGGAAATAATGGCTTCATCAAACTAAGCCAGATGATAAAGAGATATGAATGAGATTGAAATGCATTTATAGTTCAACTTTATGTATTTGTCAATGCATTTTATAGAGTTAATTTGGCTACTATCCATAAGAAAGCTATGTACTTTTAATTGGCATTCAGAGAATTTAAGTTTTCATAGTCTCAAGTTTTTCCATGACACTATCATAATATTACATTTTGTGGGTTGGCTCTATGGAAAAATGTTTTTAATTTCTGGTATACATTGGTGTAAGAGTAATGCAGAATAATTTTGTGTTTTGATTTGAAGGAATAATTAGCCTATCTACCTACTTTGCTCCAAAAATTGTTGTAATCTAGTACCTTCTAGAAGATATTAAAAAGACTTCGGGGAAACTGCTTCTTATTATGTTCCAGGAAGCTTAAAGCATGATATAAAATTCTTTATATCATGAGGTAAAATTCTTCTTCCTCTATTCCACTTACTGCTATGTCATTATCTGAGGACATTTTTTTTTGTTTTAGCATTTTTCTTGGAACATGTGAATACCTGAATTTAGTATTGAGTTATGCTAATAGGAAGCAAGGAGGCTGTATGCTACAAATGGAATCTTTGAATCATAAAATGCCGAGCTTAGAATGTGTTTGGACATGATGTTGTGTTAAATAATGTTTTATTTTTCCAGGGAGGAGGTTGAAGCCCAGAAACATTCTTCACCTTCTTTAGATCATATAGCTGTAATGATTTAAAGCCTTGTGAACTCCGGTGCTCTTTTGTATATGTGTGTGTGTGTGTGTGTGTGTGTGCGCGCGCACGTGCGTGTGCATGCCTAATTTGTCTTGTCCACATTACAGTGGACTCAGAATGCCTGGATCTTAGCTCTGCCACTCACTAGGTGTGTAAAACTCAAATGAGTTATCTTACTGATATCTCAGCTTTCTCAGCTGTGTAAAAGAGGGATCATGATTACCGTAGGTTTGGTTACTAAATAAGTAAATAATGCATAATAGTGTCTGGCATATAATATTGCCTGAAGGTTTACTGTTATCATTTAATATCACTCGTAGTAATAATTAATTCATGCAAGAACAAAAGGCAACCAAGCTGGAAATGAACATTGAGACGGGACTGTGAAGATTCTGAAAGCTCGTCTTACTGTGATTAAAATGCTGGGTCCCCACTCATCTCCCCAGCTTTGTCCCTAATGAACTTTTTTTGGAGGAATTTTTCTACCTGTAACTTTTTTATAATTTTGCCCTGATGAATACAGAATGCGCTACAGACAGAGACTGCAATTTCAACCAAGATGAAGCAACTTTGACTGACAGAGTTAAACATTCAGTGACAACTTGTAACATGTTTTCCATTCATGAATTCTGCATCTACTTTAGTGAGAGTGATGGTCACCAAAAAAAGGGTAGACGTGAAGCATAGACAATGAAGTGGTCATGACTCCTTAAGTGAGCGTCAAAGTTGACATTCATGTTCTGAGACCATACATCCTTCTTTAAAGTAAATGTGTTTACAATGACAACTTGAGTCATATGGAGAGTGTGAGGGTCAGGCAAATAAAAAAAAAATTTTTTTTTTAATTAAATACATGGAAACATAAAAAATATGTATGGAAGGAATACATATGATGTTGCAATTCCATTCCCAAGGTACAAAACTCGACAAAGTCTTCATAAGTGGATAGAAGAACTCTTCTGAGTTGGGGTAGTAGCAAGGGTGGCCAAATGAAGTGATTCATCAGCTTAGATCTAATCACTACCTAAATTATATCTTAAATGTTTTTCTTGAAGGAGATGTAGCAAGGAAGACTGTATCTTGGTAGACAGTTTGACTTTCATGTTTTTTATATTGGCACATTGTGATTGCTTCAGAAATGTATTTTTTAAAAGCTAGGAATCCTAACATGTGGAATTGCCTTCCTAAAACTAAAAGTATGACCCATCATGGTGAAACTATGTAGCTTTTTACTTGAAAGAGATTATTTTTAGAATTGAGCTACAATTGAGCTACTTATTTTTACTTGGAGGAGATTATTTTTAGAATTGAGCTACGTATTTTTACTTGGAGATTATTTTTAGAATTAAGCTACTTATATACTATCTTGCTCCTTTATTTTCCAAACATAGTGGAGAATCATAGGCAGTTATAATGAAGATGGTGCCATGTGAAAATGGTATTGAAATATTGGATAGAGTACAATGTGTAAACAGATGAAGGCATAGTTTTCATTGGTACCTTAAGTTATGCTAAGGGAATTTAGTACTATGTTACAAGGACAGTAGACCAGTAGACCCCCTGAACTGAAGGACTTTGTATCTTTTGTTCTAACTCACTGGTGGCAACACTGTGTCCTTCCTGACATGGGTAGGCCTCATTTTGATATTTAAAAAGATGAAATTTTAATTTAGTTTTTCTACAGGTTTTTTTTTAAATAAAATCGTGGTAATAAGTTATTATAGCAGTCAGATTAAAGTAAGAGTTGGCAGCCAGATTTAACCTAGAAGTGGTTCTACATTAGTAATGACAGTTACTGAAGCCCTCAAGGCCAATGAACAAAAATATATCCCAGTCTTTGTGGCCCTCACAGTTTTATGTACTGGGTCAAATATAAACAGATATTACAATAGGAAGCCTATAGAATATGAGCTGGCAATGGAGAAGCAGATTTTATAAAATAAAATAATTTAAAATAAAATCTGCTTCTCCATTGCCAGCTCATATTCTATAGGTTTCCTATTATAATTTATATTTGACCTGGTTGGCACTAATTAAAAAATAACTGTTATAAAATATTTTAATTAAAATTGGAACAAATAGGGAATCTAATAACAGGAGGATAACAGACATGGCTGTGAATGTTTACTTTCAAAACTAGAATGATAATATTGCTGTAGGGCATCTTTTTGCTAATATTTTAAGTGAAAAATGATCCTTGTTACCATATGGCAAAATATAGTGAAAATCTAAACTGTTAGACCCACACAGCTGTTTAAGGCATATATGTGGTTCTGTGTTTAAAATGTTTTCTACTACAGCTATTATGTGGCATTTCCAACAATTAATCTCAGGCTATTAATCGGCAGTAACTGCAAGTTGTGGTGAGCATCACAGATGTGAGAAATTTGATCACTGTGGTAATTTACCTGGATGAAATGACTAAACTGTAGTTCTCAACTTAAATTCTGCAGAGTAGTTTGGATACTACTACTAGACATTGAAATAACTATTGAGTACAGACTCAAATTATTTGGTTTTACCTTTTATAAAATAAGTTATGTTCTTTTAAAAATGGTAGCCACAATACGTACATCTTGGATATGTGTAAATATCCATGCATACATCATTATAATCTTTAAATAACAAATATATGAAATCTTTTGGAAGAATAATAATATTAGAAATATCAGAGTAACTCGCCTTAGTTTCTTTTTTTCCCTGGAAGCCAGTCGAACTTAAAATAACATTTTGTAAACCTTTTATTTATTTAGAACTGGCAGAAAAAAACATCTGTGAATGTGGCCTTTTTTTCTCACTTTTCAAATGCATATTTAGTTCTAGAATTTATACAGGAAGTTGAGCAAATTCTCACATAAGAGATACTATTGACCACTAACTATAGGAGAGTTATACTAATCAGCAAGTTTTCTTTCAAGCTTTCTTATACTATGTTTTACATCCAAATGGACTCTTTTTGGTCTTGATTATTATACTTTTGTTCATGTGGTGAATACGTTGTCTTAATATTTGTTAGTTTGGGAATGTTAATATTAAAATACGTGAAGATGATTGTGACTGTGCACTCAGAAAAACATAATTCTTATTCTGAGCCCTTCCATTTTTCTTTTAACTCTGGAGAACCTATAGCCTTTTTGATTAACTGATTTCTCTGTTTGATACCATCTCTGTCCCATACCTTCGATAATTAGTTACCTATTCATATAAAAACCATATTATTAGTATTGGTTATGAGGAACAGAATAATAAGTAGAGGAAGAAATTGAATGAGACATAAACAAACAAACAAAATGCTGAAGGAAACACAGGTCTCATGAGACCCAGAAGGCCTCGAGGACTTGAGCTTCAACTTGTCTGTCTCGTAGGGACTTTGGATACATTTCCCTTCTCCTGCTGGTGTGTAACCACTCTTTGCTTGCTTTTCTCTTTAATTTTTTTTTTTAAATTTTTTTGAGATAGAGTCTCTAGTGTCCTGATGTCATCATAGCAACCTCAAACTCTCCAAGTTAAGCAATCCTCCTGCCTCAGTCTCCTGAGTAGCTGAGACTGCAGGCATGCACTACAGCATCCAACTAGATTTTCTATTTTTTTTTTTTTTTTTTAGCAGTGATGAGGGTCTCACTCTTGCTTAGGCTAGTCTGGAACTCCTGAGCTCAGGCAGTCTGCCCACCTTGGCCTCCCAGAGTGAGCCAACGTGTCCAGTGTTTCTCTTTAAAATTCTTTAGTAGTAGATGCCTCTTCCAGTGGGATAAAATTCAGCTCTTTCTTTGTCCTGCGTGGTGGTCTGAGCTCCTCAGCTCATCTCCCTGCTCATCTCCCTGGTATCAGCCACATCAGCCTTTTACCGTCCACGAGCAGCAGCAGCAAGACCCAGACTTTTTCTCACTCAGGTATTCCTCATGTGCTATTTCCACAGCCTGGGAAGGTCTTTGTCTTTCTGTGCTACTTGTCCATGTTTTTGCTTAAATTTTAGTTAAGTTTTCCTTAATAGTCAAAATTAAATAAAAATCAAACGAATTCCGTTGATCTACTCCCTCCTTGCCAGTTTTGTTTTCTTCACACATGTCTCTCTCCCGCTGGAGGCTCAGCTGCTCAGAGGAACAGACTCTGTCCAGTTTATTTACTGCTGTATCCTGAGTGGGTAGCACAGTCTTAGCGGACAGAGGGGTCTGTGTCCCTGGACAGACTTATTAACAGTTTCACTGTTTTCTGTATTTAAGTTTTTGGAGAGGGAATTTGGCTACAGACCCTTAGACTAAAGAAATGTGAACCAGAAATGTGTAATCTCCCTATAGCAAGGTGACTGTTAGACAATAATAGATACTGTGGGCAGGAGCAAGTTTTCTAGAAGAGGGGTTGGATTAGGTTGGTAACTAAAAACTCCTAATACTCACGCTCAGTGGATCACGTTTACAGTCTCAGGGGTTTGGGAGGCTGAGGTGGGAGGATGGCTTGAGGTCAGGAGTTAGAGATCAGTCTGGGCAACATAGCAAGACCCCCTTT
Organism: Loris lydekkerianus; assembly: GCA_963574355.1. Classification (NCBI taxonomy): domain Eukaryota; kingdom Metazoa; phylum Chordata; class Mammalia; order Primates; family Lorisidae; genus Loris; species Loris lydekkerianus. The sequence goes on from CAUYPK010135916.1 coordinate 17,539, forward strand.
CTAAAACAAAAAATAAATTATCTGGACGTGGTGGTGTTTGCTTGCATAATCCCAGTTACTAAGGAGGCTGAGGTGGGAGGTTGCTGTGATTGTTCCACTGTGCTTCTGCACTGGACTATAGAGCAAGACCCTGTCTGAAATAAAAAAAAAAAACAAACCCTAAAACAAAACATTTAACATAGCTGCTGTTGTCACTTCTAATAATAACAGGAACACTTCCAGCACTCCTCTGTTTATGCCAAATTGTTACTGGCTAGTAAGTGACATGTTTTTGCTATGTGTCTTAAAAAATTATTTAAAAAACACTTTAATATTTCTCACTTGAACTTTACTATCTATGCAATGTTACAACTACTAATAATGGCAATGTATTTCTCTAGTTTCTAAACAATTATTTTAATAGTTAATGAAGGGGATTTGTGATTTTTCTTTTTACTCTTACAAAAAATACGCAATTGAAATTCAAGATTAGCAGATGGTGGCAGAAATAATATGAAACCGTGTAGTGACTTGACAGACTTCAGTTTTGACAGATTCTTATAAGTTTCATTCCTTTATAAAATAGTAGTTGCAAACTTTATGTCTCACAAAGAACATCCTATAAATTCTTCATTTATGGTCTTTGAACGGGACACAAGTTTGAGGCTGTTACTGTATGTACGTTGTTTATTTGATCAGATTCTGGGAACTTAGTGTCTGAAACTATGCTTTTGATTTCTTCTGGAGTCCAGAGGAAAGTTAATGTATAATTCTAATTCACTATTTAAAAACTTGGTGAGTACACGCTGAAAATTGTCTTGATTCATACTTTTTTACTGCCTCACAGTCTCCTGGAGTACTTAACGTCCCCATATTCACATTGGGATCTTCTCAATTTTAATGGGAGTTTTCCATGAAAGGAAATGGTGACTTACACCACTTTTCATCAATCATGAAACTTCTGTGATATGGGAACTGCACTGATGAGATACTAGCCAAGTGTGAGAAAATTTAAATATAAAGAAGGCATCTTACAATTGTTTTCTGGCCATTTCTATTTACCTTGAAATATGAGCCATGGCAAGACCAATAGTTTGCAGCTTTAGAAAATCTGAGCCAAGGGTTGTTTTGTAAACTCTACGTAAAATTATCTTCGTGTTATTATGTTTATAGAAATATCAAACAATGTTTTTGATAAAGTGTTTACTTTGTTTTCTCTCTGAAAGAATACTAATTTTTTTCAGATATAAAAAATCAAATCATATTTCACACCATCATTTTTTGTTTGTTTGTTTTGAACCTGAAAGAAATACAGACTTGAGGCGTGGCTGCGTATAATTTCAATGAGGCTAAATATCAACAGAACATTTGTCTTGCTTACAGTTAAATGCCCAAATAAGTACTCGAATTCCATTACAAGGCAAGTATTTTTATGTTCCTAATTTGAGATAAAAAGTTTAATATTCTAAAAGTAATACGCTGTATTTTTCCATGAAATATTGGGTCATTTGACTGAGGGAACATGGAGCAGCCCTTTGGAAGTGCATTTGAGTGGACTTCTCTGAACTTAACTTAGCCTCGGAATTCAGCTGAGGTTACTGAGAACTGTGCAGCGACCTGGAAAAAAGTAACAACAACAACAACAACAACAAGAGTTCCACCCTGACGTGGTGGCAGAAGAGGGGTAGACACCACTTACAGTCACTACACAAACTGCCTTTTTATTTCGCACACTTTCTGAGACATATTTTATCTGTCCACACACATATGTTTCTTATACATATGTTTTCATAGGATTATTACAGTTTATTAAAATCAGACAATATCACTAAATATTTCCTTCTTAATTTCCTATGGGCTGAGTGAAACATGTTCATTTTGGGGGATGTGTCTGAAGAAAAAGGAGTCTGGGGTTAAATCATGTGATTTCACACACACATGACATTTCTCTCAATGGGGCATTTCTGGAGATTGTTTCTGGACTGGATTTTATGCATATGTACCAGACAGTTTATCCATTACCATGAGCATTTTAGTAGCTATTATGAATATTATTAATCTACCCTACTTAACCTGTTATAATGAAAAATATAATTTCTGTCCTTTTTGTTAAACAGACTTAATGACAAACATCTTGCAAATTAGATTTTCATATATTTCATCTCTTTCTTATGCTCAATTTAATCTATCAAAGCCACACATTGTAGAAGACATCTGGTATTGAGCTTAAGCAGCTGGGTTTCATTTGTAAGGGTTTTGAGCAAATTTTGGTGCTTGCCAACAATAATACAGCAGTTGGCCAAAGTGTTTTCTCTGTGGCAGCTTCGTGCAGTGTAGCAGAAGAGACCTGAGTTCAGGATCAGATGATTTTTCTGCCTCTTTCTTGCCTGATTGGTGGAACTTGAGAGTTTTATGCAGATGTTCAGTGAGCTTGGGCTGCGGGCTTGTTGTAGGGACTGTTGAGTAGGAATCAGCAAATAAGCAGTGTCCAATCAACGTGTATGAATTTGAGAAACACGGAGTTTCCATAGCGTGGTTCTGTGTATCTCCTATCATTATCAAGAGAGGTCATTTTATTATTTTTAAGACACAGGTCCCAGTACTCAATCTGTATCTACTAAACCAGGTATTTGGGAGGTGAGTTCAGAAGGCTTCAGTTTAGTAAGCTATCTCAAGAGATTTTATGCACATTGGATTTAAGTTAATAAGTTTATTCTTTACCTCTGGACAGAAACTCTAACCCTTTTCTGACCAAGATGTGAAACTATTTTATTAATGCATATTTAAAAAGAATTGTCAGGAGTCTTTTAGAAGTTAATCTACCCACATACCCAGTGTAGACATTCTTTCATAATGTATTAATTACATCAGCATGACCGATGGTTTAATAAAACAATTGTCCCAGCACTAGTCAAATATTGTCCCTAATGAGAAAGAAAGGTCTTAATTTACTTCGAACAATCTGAGTATTAACTGAAGGATTTCTGGGAAAGTAAAATGAAAAGGGGATCCCAAATTCCCCATCTCTTCCTCAGATACGTTAGATTAAATAATTTCTGTCTCCAGATAGTCATTAGACATCTGTTAGGCTCCTGGAAATATTTTTAGAGTTTGGCTCTGTGAACCCCCTTAGAAAGCACCATATTGCTGCTTGGATGCTCCCAAGCCCATGCTCACTCCCAATTGTATTAAATATGTTGTTTTTAGTGAAAATTGTTTATGTCTTTGTGGCTGAGCAGTTTGGGGGACCATTCTGGAAAGAAGCCAAGTCATAGCTCATTTCTGCTTCTGCTGGAAAAGTTCAAGGCCAGAATTCTTACCACCTGAGTTTAGTATTATTTTGTGAATTCTGGGTCTAGAATTGGGTTTTCCAAACAAACACTTTTAAATTCTGGGACAATATGGAAACATACGCAAAGAATATGGAGTTGATGACGCAGTTGGCCTCTTTGGAAATTAATAGGTAGTGGCTTTTATTAAAATGTCATTGATTGGAAATACATTTTTTTACCTTATCTTTGACGATTAGCTCTCAGGTTGTTATTTTGGGGGAGCTCCTGCATTCCCTCAGGGACTTGATTTTTAAAAAAATACACACATATGCACATGCCCCACCTAGTGTACACAGGGAACATCCCAGAATGTATAAAATAGGAAGAGGGTAAGAGAAGGGGCAATCCAGATGCTTAAGACTGTCTCATTCCATAATCCATGTCACGCATGGGCTCCACCTGCAGCTTTTTAAAGTTTCTGGAGGCAGCTCAGCTATGCAGCTGTCTCTAATGTACTGTGAACCTTGAAAAGGAATTTCCTTTCAAGTAACAACGGAAGTAGTTTGTGTGTGGGATGATGGAGCCTTCCTTTAACAGAAAATAAAGACCCATTATGTAAACAAACATCTCCACAGCCTAAAACAAACCTAGCAGAAATGTACATGAAAGGCACCTACTCCTTCAGGTTTAAAAGGCCTAGTTAATTTCAATGATCTACTGTTGTTTCCTCATTTTTACAAGTGAGGAAAATGAGGCAGAAAGTTGTTAGGCATTTTTTTTTTTTTTTTTTTTTGAAGTTTCACTGTTAGTACTTAAGCCAGAGCAGAACTTGGGATCCCAGAATTTTTTAGTTCAAGTTTTTTAGGAATTACATTTAAATTTGATTTTAGGATTGCTATTTAGTCTGAATGTTTAGAAAGCTGAGACTAGGTCTTTGCCCCAGGAGCATTTTACTTATGAGACAGGTTAGAAAAACACGCACTACCACCACCAAGAATAAATTTTAGTGTATTAATAAAGCTCTTAGTTGAAACTGCTGCTTTGATTTTCTTAAAAACTTGTACTGTGATTTTCCTATTTATTCTAATATATAATCTCATATCTTCTAATTGTAAAAAGTATTCTGTATTCGGCCACATTTAGTCTGTCATAATTTAGTGCTCACAGGATTGCAATTTATTGAGTCAAAATACCTTAGCATCTGAGTTTTGAAAAGTACAAAGTAGAGGAACAACACATTTAAGTGCTGGAGAAGAATTTTATACCTCATATTGAAAAATGGAGCATCTTTCTGTTTCTTCTCTTACTAAAATGTAAAGAGACCGCATGCAAAGTGTCGTGAGTGCCTGTGACTGCTAAGAAGAAATGCAGTCTGCAGCTTTCCCTGGAGAGTGAGTGCTAACATCATTTCACGTTTGTTTCTTAATGCTGAAATTACACGGTTACCATTCTTCCTACCATAGGATATCACTTGCACTGGGATCCTCTAGGTTTGCACACCGCAGTTGCTGTAGAATGTTTTAGAATAACTGGTGAAGTGTCTTCAGCAGGTAGTATTGCTCTAGTACTATTTTTCTAACTTTTTCTAACTTTCCATTGATTATTCCTTTAGTTACCGTAAATCCAGAGTGTAGTTTCATAAGCTGAATGAAAATGCAGGTGTTTTTGTTTTGTGGCTTTGTATTGATACTTAGGTTGCTAATAATGGGCTTTTAAAGATCTGCTAAAGATGTCATCTCCTTTATCTGTATTGTACAAAATACTCAGGCAAAATCATAACCTTGCCCACTGAAATTCTTTGTTTTATGTTATCATCTGAATTTTCCTTCTTATCATTTCTGTGGCTTTTAATCAATCATTACCTTATTATTTATAAAATAGTCAAATCTAGGGGTAAAAAAAAAAAGTAGCATTCTTACTTGTGTTTTAAATATTAATAGTCTTAAGACAGTCACTAATATATTTAATTTGTGATTTTACCACTTACAAATCCAAGAATGTAGATGTCAGTGTTTTTTGTTTTAATGTGTGAATATTTGCATTTAAGTGCACAGCAAGGTAAAGACACTTGCTCCTGAACCTATAAAAATGTATGGATTTATAGATTTGTAGCTGCAATAATTAAAATAAGCATGTAGGTATTGATACTTTATTATATCTATTGTATAAATGTGCAAGTAGGTTCGGAGAACTTAAATATTGTGTTGAGAGTCACAAAGTTAATATGTGGTAGAATCTAGTCAGGACAGTCTGATGGCTGTGTCCTACCTAGTAGTAGCTATCCTGTATAATTTCTCTTAGAAGATAAAGTTTATATGACATAAAATTCCAAAAGGATGAAAAACCAGGAAAGAAAGGAAACCATTATAGAATTTGAAAACAGTAAAATCAATAGTAGTTAAGTAAACTACAAACATTCAAAAGGACAGCGTGTGCCCTTGGAAAGCATGTTGTATGACCTATGAAGTATTTATCAGTTGTGTATAAAAGTCTTCAAAAAGGAGGAAAAAACAATAAAAATGGCAGAAGACATTAACAGACCATTCACAAAAGAAGAGGATGGAAATATAGTAAAAGAAAGTAAATAGAGAATTGCGAGTTAAAGTAATGAGATACCAAGTTATAGTCAACAAAATAATTAACAGTCTGAGATAGCCAAGATTTGGTAGAATGTGAAGAAATGAAAACCCTAAACCATTGTTAGCTGGAAAATAAATTGTTTCAACCATTTTGAAGAATGCTGTGTCATTTATAGATATCGAAAAGTAATTGTATAGAAATATTCATAAGATTAAGCGACGGTTTCTGAGATATGGCACCGAAAGCACAAGCAGCAATAGAAAATATAAATAATGAATTGGACTGTGTCAATTTAAAAAAAGGTGCTTCAGAGTACAGTATCAAGAAAGTGAGAAGATAGTCCACAGCTTATATTTGTAAATCATATATCTGGTAACATGCTTGAATCCAGAATATATAATGAACCTTTACAAATCACTAATAAAAAGAAAATTCAATTTAAAAATGTCAGTGATCTGAACTGATATTTTCTATTCTTTCTCCAAAGAATATATACAAATGGTTGATAATCCATGAAAAGACGCCTAACATAAGTTATCAGAGAAATTCAAATAGAAACCATAGGCTCCCAAAGAACACCCACTAGGATGGTAGCAATCTAAAAGATAGAAGTTAATAAGTATTAGCAAGGATGTGGAGAAATTAGAATCTCGATGCTCTGCTTATGGGAATGTAAAACAGTGCAACCACGTTAGTAAACGGTCTGGCAGTCCCTCAGAATGTTAAAATACAGTGGTTAGATGACCCAGCAATTTGACTCCCAGACATACACTGAGGAGAAATAAGAACATAGGCCCACAAAAGTAGTTGCCCAACACTGTTCACAGCAGTGTTACATATGGTAGCCAAAAAGTGAAAGAAACCCAGGTGTCTGCTGAAGGATGAATGGATGAATGGATGAATAAAATCTTTAGGGTGGGCAAGGGACTTAAAGAGAAACTTCTCTAAAGAAGACAGACGCAAAATCTACAAACACATGAAAACTCATCATCCTTAATCATCAGAGAAATGCAAATCAAAACTACTTTGAGATATCACCTAACCCCAGTAAGAGTAGCCCACATAACAAAATCCCAAAACCAGAAATGTTGGC
>CAUYPK010135921.1:0-21467 GCA_963574355.1 Loris lydekkerianus
TGCTCCACTCTATTACTGAGGGATTCTACTGTATTTTTCAGATCTTTGAGGGCTGCAAATTTTTGCTTCAGTGCATCAAAATCTTTGGTGGTTTTGTCTTTAAATTTGTTAAATTCTTGAGACAACTTTTGAATTTCTCCTCGAAATTCTAATTCCAAATTTTCCTCCATTCTATTAATCTTGTTTGCAATCCAAATTCTGGATTCAATTTCTGACATCTCTGACAGCTGTTTATGAATGGGATCTTCAGTTACATCTGCCATATCTTTCCTTGGGAGGGTTGATCTATTCCAGTTATTCATGTTACCAGTTTTTCTGTTGATTCTGCCCCATGATTGTTTTATACCATTTCATTTTTTCCTGGAGCTTTGTTGAGGACCCATACAGTGTTATGGCTTGAGAAACTGGGGACCTGTTTGGTGTGGTGGGGCTAAGTGGTTCTGTCTTGTTTTCAGCTGGTCTCTGTTCGACCCTAGTGAAAGTTACTCTGGGTTGAATTCTCAGCTGTGGAGAAATACCAGCAATTAAGTCATCCTGCCCCCCACAGGCAACAATTGGTAAGGGAAAATCAAACCTTCCTACAACCATACACCCAGGGCACCACCTGAATAATCCTCGGGCGATTGGCTCAGTTCAAAAGGTACAAATCAATTGTCTCAGTCAGCACCTGTCTCAGGTAGGAGAGTTTAAAATTTTCTGGCAACTGGATCCCAGAGGTCTGGTGACTACTCAGATATGGCTTGCTCCGGTGCTCCGTGGAGTCAGGAGGACCCACCCAGCAAATAGATCAGTTTGGGAAGGTTGATGCCTCCTTCCCCACCTTGCAACTCTGTCACACCCAGTCACTGATAGCCCTGCAGGGCTGTGACCCGGTTGCCTGTAGTGAACAGATACTCCAGGGGTTTGCACCTGCCTGAATCACAAGAAAATCTATTTCTGCTCAGCCAGGTCACTGTGCTCTGCCTTTATCCAGCAGGGGGAAGTGAGGCCTGACAACCTTGGGTGCTTGATGGAGGCTGGGGGGTGTTCACTCAGTTCCAGCCCCACCCCTGATTGATGTTACTGACAGAACAGAACAACTTTGTGGGAATTTGTTTCTGTCCCTGCTAAATTCCCCTGCAGAAGAGAAGCTATTTTGAGTTTCCAGAGCCTGTGCCTCAGGCCCTGTCTTTGCTCCTGCAGGTTTGTATTTGGTTAGCTGTCAGTTCTAGCCACCTGTCTTCCTTTGTCTATAGGCTGATGATTCCCTGAGGGCCGATTGCATCTTAGGCTCAGTAAAGCGGTCCTCTGGGTCAGCCCCACCCTGGGAACTTCCCTGCTTTGTGCATACATTTCTAGTCCCCGCGCTCCACCCAGGCCGGTACCGCCTCAGGCAAACCCTTCACTCACAGGGCCTGCATTTCTGTCCCAGATCTGCTCCGTGGTTGTTGCCATCTGAGTAGATGCCCAGCCTCCTCTGGTTGCCAGGGAGACAGGGGGTGTAGCTTTTGAATATCTGGGAGTGAGCCCTATTGTTGCCAAAAGACAGCTGCTGCTCTGCGCCTTGGGGCACCCCCACTCTGGCATGGTTCTCTCTCAGCCAACCATCCTCTCTTCACTCCTGTGCCACAGAGTCAGTGTTGACCAGTTGCAGTTTAGGCCCTGTCCACACCCCTCAAGAAATCACCCAAGAATCTGGACTCACTCCAGACTTCAGAGTGAGAGTGGAGGGGAGTGCTTGGAGCTCAGAGTTGCAGGTAGAGAATATATACAGTTTTATACAGTTTTGTGCCTGGCAGGAGAATGCCATGGCACCCTAGTAGGGGAGGTAGGTCCAGTTTTTTGAGCGTCTCTCCCACGGAGTATAGTGGGAGGACCTTTGAACTCTGCTCATTTGTTTGTGGGGCACTCCAAGCTGTTCTCATGGGGAAGGGAAATCCTGTGCACTTGTTGATGAATTTTGTACCTTTTGTTTGTATCCGTGGGGTTGCAGCTTGCCTCAGCGGGGTTGATGTGCATTCTTCAACCTTCTCTCTTGGTGCAGCTCAAATACACCAGGTTATTTGCTAAATTTCTGTCCTTTAACTCTCCTTCTGGAAGGGAGCCTCTGTGAAAGCCTGGCTTCAGTCAGCCATCTGTCTCCGCCCCTGACCCTCCTCTCTTCAAAACAATGTGCAGCACCCGTGACTGTCTGTCTCCCTTCCTGGACTATAAGCCCTGGAATTCAGAGAAGGGAAGCAGGTCTGACTCACCTTTGCACCTGCCATCATAACATTTGCATGGCAAGCTCTGTTGGGTCCATCTAATGAGACTCTGCCTGACTGTGGTTTGCTACTCCATGTCACTGCTGGCCCTGCCAAAAAACTTAGCACCAAACATCTCCTTGAGGGCCACAGAGGGGAGATTGGGATGGATCTTCCTTGCCATTCTAATGGCCAAGGTGCCTGGCCTTCTACTATATCCAAACCCAGGCCCCTAGATCACCCATGAGCACAATCCAATAGTTCTTCACTTCTCTCTCTTTGCCCCAGAGTGTCTCTGCTCCTGGTGTGTGCACCTGGAGGCACTCACACACCTGCAATGGCTTGCCCACAGGGGCCAGAGTCTGCAGGCTCCAGGCTATGCTCTGATCCCTGCTGTTGCTCCCTTTACACACACACACACACACACACACACACACACACACACACACACGGCTTCCTCAGCAGCTGCAGGAGGATACAGGCAGAGATTTCTCTTTTTTATAAGAGCAGAAAGTCAGTGGTTCACAGGACAAAATATCATCACCAAGAAGGAGCAGTCAGTGGGTAAAGTATTCTCTTTTTATGCCCCAAGACAAACTGTTGAAAGTTATAGTAGTTCACAGGCTTTGCGGAAGACACTTTGCAAGGACAAGCAACCAGCCATGCTTGGTTGAAGATTAATAACACACTCCCTTCTGTCTTCTCTTCCTATTTTTTCCCTCCTGCTTCCCTGGGTTTTCACTGCCCAATAAAATATGAACAACTAAGCTTTTTTCTCAGACCTGCTTTTCTAGGCAACATGAGCTAAGACATGAGGACCCAAGAAATGCCCATTTGGGGTATCACCATCCTCTCAGAGCCTTCGGTGCCTGAGCCTCTCTTCTCTCCCACCTTGTCGGCCCCTCTGGCCTTTCTTATTCCTCCTGACCCAGCTTGGACCCCATGGTGATCCCCTGGGGCACATCTACCCTCAGTCTACAGAACCACAGCCCTGAACTCAGTCTGTGCACTGCCTGCTCGGTTGCTCCCAGGATGCTAGCTGAGCAGGTGCCTACTGATGTGAGTCTCCAGCCACTGTGGGCCCAGGCAGAGGTTTTAAAATATATCCACACATCACCCCCTCAAGCCATGAAAGGATAATCCTTTCCTCAAACCATGAAGCCTAACTTTTCTTCCCCTTGAGTAGACACCAGACTTGGTAGCCTGCTTCTAATAAATGACATACAACACCCAAAACTAGGTCTTAAAATGAATGGCAGCTTCCTCCTCTCTCTTGTATCATTTGCTCTGGGAGAAGCCAGCTGCCTTACAAAGAACACACAAGGAATCCTATGGAAAGGCCCACATGGCAAGGTACAAAAGCCACCAGAAAATGGCCATACTTGTGCACCATCTTAGACACAGGCCCACTGGCCCCAGTCAAGCCTTCAGATGAATATAGGCCTGACCAACATCTTAACTGAAATCTCATGAGAAGCCCTGAGCCCAAACCACCCACCTAAGTCACTCCTGCATTCCTGACCCTCCAGAATCATGTGTAAGAACATCTGTTGGTTGTTTTAACCCTCTAAGTTTGGGGCTAATTTTTACACAGCAATAGATAACTATATGACCTGCCAAGTGATCCTATCCTTTTATTTATCTTAGAGTTCCATTCCCATGTTCCTAAGCCAAATCTCTACCTCTATAAGTATCCACTCAACATCTAACTCTTCCATTCTCAGTGAATAAACTTTCTTCCCACTTTTGGGAGCAGGAAAAGAGAAAATGAATGGTTCCAGTTTCTTGACCCACCCCCTCCACACACCTGCTTGTGGCCTGCCCACATCCTAGCTGCCTTCAGTCCAGTCTCTGGGGATGAGGTTTTCCTGCCACCTCTATGCTCCTGCTCAAGATCAGCTCCTTCCTGGCTTCTGCTCCTTCTTGTTCTCTCTCATGCCTGGGCCCAAAAACTCCTCTCAACTGCCTCCAGTTACTCTGGCTGCCAGACCTATAGGCCACATCCTGTCCCTTCTCCCAGGGGCCAAACTCCAGCCCTCACAGTATGCTCCTTATCCCATAGCTCAGAAATGAGGTTCTCTGGAGCTCCATCTTCAGCCCCATCCCCTCCCTGTCCTCAAGAGCAGCCCCATCTCACTCTCATGCCAACCACCCAGTGCTGATGGCTGTGCCTAGTCCATGCCTCTCCTGTAGACTAGGAGAGTCCAAATGCACTCGAGCTGCCTGCAGTTTCCAAAAAGCCCATCAAAGTCATCACATCCAGAAAATTGAGTGCTGTGTGCTTCCCTTTCATCTCTCCATCTCTGTTAATGGCACTTCCAGCCACCTGGCCCAAGTTCAAGACCTGAGGGTCAGCCTGGACATCCCTGCTCCACTTCCAAGCACTCAGCAATTCCTACCGAATGTGCCCTCAGACAGTTTGCTTTATCCCATGAGTCATGGAGCAGACCTGTCTCCTCTAAGCTAGGTCACTGTTACAGATCTATAGATCTAGGAGGTAGAGGTCCATGCTGAAGTCATAGAGAATTTCCAGAACTCTATTTATTCCCCCTCCCTTCCTACAACTCTTCAGAGACCCCCCCTTTACACAGGGTGACCTGTCTCCTATCAGCCCAAACACCCTCAACTCCCATCACTCCTGCACTCTTACTTCATTGCCTGCTCACTCCAGTGTTGTCTATCTGCCACAACATGCCCCGCGTCGTCTGCCTCCGAGCCTGTGCTTATGCTGATGACCCTCCTGCCTCTTATACCATGTCCACCTGTCCTCACCTGGCTGGCTCTTTGCCATCTTTTAAAACTCAGCTCTGACTTCATCTCCCCTGGAAAATCTTCCCTGATCCCCTATTGACTACATCCTCCTCCATCACTACTGCTACTGGTGTATGTGAGTTTGGGCAAAATAGGGGCAACAGCCCCCTTACAGTGCTGTCCTCGGGGCTGCCTGGAGGATAGCAGGGCACTCCGAATGGGGCCCAGTCACAGTCAGCAGTGCTCAGCTTGCCTCAATCATTGCTCTCTACACTCCTGTTGACGGCCCCCACACCACTCTGTCCCGGCCCCGTGGCTCTAGGCTGCCTCCTCATCTGAGTGCCTCAGTGTCCCACCCCCAGAACCTGAGCAGCACCTGGCACAGGGAGGTGCTGAGAAACATCTGCCAAACTGCACAAAAGAGCAGAGAAACGGAAGGACAGTGAGAAGCCCCTGTCCCCTTAGGGGTAGCACAGTGTAGCAGCTGGTGTGCTAGGACCTTCCTCCTCCCTCATCGGTGCCCTGGTGGCCTGGATCAAATGACTCCAACTCTCTCAGCTCTGCTTCATTTCTCTTTAAAATGGGTGTGATACAGGTCTGAAGGGAGGCTGTGCAGGGTGAAGCCTGTTTGCCTGGGGTCTGCATGAACTGACTGCACATGTCATGCTACACACAGGCCCTGGACCATCCTGTCCCCTCCCCACATGGGTGCAGCAGGCCTTTTGCCCACATCTTCCTGCCAGGCTGGCCAGGCAGGGTGGGGAGCCCAGAGGCACACATATGTGCTTCAAACTTGTTTTCTTGGAAAGGAGGCATCATTTTTGTCCTTGTGGTTGCCTGCAGTGCCTGCAGACAGCCTGCCTAGCTGGGGGAGGCATGCTGGCAGGAGCTGCGGGCTGGGGGCTGGGGACCTGCCCACCTGCACCTGGGGTGCCTAGACCACGCCCACTGTGGTGCCTCTCTCCTCCTCCTCCTCTCACTTTTTTCCCTTCTCTTTCTCCTCTTTCATCTGTTTTTCCCTGTCCTCTTCACCTTTTGTTTCTCATGTCCTCTCTCCTCTGCTTCCTCTCATCCATCCCCTCTTTCTGCTTCCCTTCCTTTCTGACAGACACCATCTCTCTGTCCCTTCCTCTCTGACACCATCTCTCTGTCCCTTCCTCTCTGACACCATCTCCCTGTCCCTTTCTCTCTGACACCATCTCTCTGTCCCTTCCTCTCTGACACCATCTCCCTGCCCCTTCCTCTCTGACACCATCTCCCTGTCCCTTCCTCTCTGACACCATCTCCCTGTCCCCTTCCTCTCTGACACCATCTCCCTGTCCCTTCCTCTCTGACACCATCTCCCTGTCCCTTCCTCTCTGACACCATCTCCCTGTCCCTTTCTCTCTGATACCATCTCTCTATCTTTTCTTCTTTGTCTTGTTTCTCTCCTTCCCACACTCTGTTCCCTTTCCCTTCTTTCTCTCTTCTCTATGATTGTCTTCATCTTATTTATCACACACGTCCCATCTTTACTCTCCATCTTGTGCAAAGAATGTTTCCCCTGCTGCCTCCAGGCAAAGTTGGTGGAGAAGAATAAATTTTTCATTTGTTTTTCCATTATTCTGTTCCTGTACCGAAGAAAGTGGAACTCAGGGCCCTCTGTATGTGACTTGAGAGATGACACACCTTGATCTCTGAGTTCTGTTTTGTCATTTCCCATAAAAGTAAAATCCACTCAGAAAGTCAGGTTCCAGGCCCAGAGAATCAGAGCAGCAGGCCCAACGGCACATCCAGGGGACCTTGCTCTGTTGGTAGTCGTGTGAGATTTGGGAGGATTTCTTTGCCTTTGCTTCCAGTGGAAGGGGAAAAATCAGTTAGAAAGTCTTCTCTGAGTTTCCAAGGATGCAAAGGTTGGAAGTTATGTTTCTAGCCAAGGACACCATCTGAATGCACATGTGCACGCAACACACTCCTACATACATATATGCACACTCAGGGAAAAGCCCGTGTGGATCTCACCCACCTCCCTAACAAATACATCAGGGTGTTGAGACACTAGAGCCAATGAGACAAAGAGGATGGAGGGGAAAACAGACTTCCCTCACTGGGCTTTTCCTTCCTTGCTCTAATTTCAAAAGAGAAACTGAGGCAGACCAGCTCACCTAAACTCATTTGCCATTTACTTTGAGGGTGTCCCATCCCTCCCTGCGCTGACATTTCCCATAAAATGGGTGCAGTGAGGCTGGATCAGTGTCCAGTGGAAGCTCCTCAGAGGTGTTTGTGCTGCTCCAAAAGACCAAGATCATCCTGACCACACCCCTGGCTCCATCTCACCTTCCAGGTCTCACCTATGGGCCATCTCCAATGAAGAGTTCCCCCATCGCCCTACTCAAGCCAGGGAGGGCCCTGCTAATTTCCCTGTAACCCAGCCTCCTCAGCACTTCCATCAGCCTGCAGTCATTGGGTTTATTTGTGTGTCACTTGTTGCCACATCTCCTCCCACTAAAATGCAAGCCCCATTAGACAGGAACCTAGCTGCTATTGTCTGCCATAATACCCCCAACTCCTGGCACAGTGCCTGGCTCATGGTAGGCTGCCAGTAAGTATCTGTTGAATGAATGAATGAGTGAATAAATGATGGGATCATTTTATCCGCTCCCGATGTTGTCAATGGTGACACTGCAAGGCCCCAGGGGAAAAAGCTCTTTGGCAGAGATTGCACAACCAGGCAGGGGCTCGCCCTAACCTCAACACCAGCTCAGAGTGACCCTTCCAAGTTGGGTTTCTCTATTAACCTATGATCCTTCTATAAGAACTTCATACCCACCCGCCTGCTATCCTCTTAAGTCAAGCCCATATTTCCTTTGGAGTAATAATTAAAATAACATATTCACCAGCTGTTTTTTTTTCTAGATTTAATCTGCCCAGGCTCTGATTTGCATATTAAAAGCACTAATTAGCCCCTCAGAGTGCATGGGCACGGAGAGTGCAATAACTGGTCACATCGTCCCGGAAGACCCATCCCCATTGCTCTGGGCGAGGATGCGGATGGCGGTCTGAGCCCTGGGCACAGAGAGGCAGCCTTTGTTTCCCAGCTTTTGGGGACTGGCTGCTTCATCCTTGTGGCTCTTTTTCTCTTTGAAGTGTCCTATTTGATCTGTTAGCTTGTCTGTCAGTTTTTGTTTTAACTCCTTTAGAGTGTATGTTTTAACCCCTCTTGGTTACATCGGGGCTCAGAGTCCCCAGCAAGTGTGGGCAGCTTTCGACCAGTGGCACAACGTGAACCCCAAGTTCATGAGTGCTGGGGCTGCCTCCCTTCCCAGTGCCCTTCCTCTTCTGCCTCCCACTGACGAGGAGAAGGGCGACACCAGCCTGCGGTCCCTTTAAATAATCCCTGTACTGCAAACATACAAAGAAATAGCTAATTGCTGTTGTTATTATTTCCTTAAAAATAAAATCAGGGAATGTGTGTTAGGAGAGGATGAGGGGCTGTCCATAAAAGCTGTCAGCCGTGAAGTGGGAGTCTGAGCACTCCAGCAGCCTGATGCCCAGAGGTAATATTCAGCGCCCCAAGACAGCACCGAATCTCTACTCCCTGGGACTGAGATGTCAAATGGGGACCTGGCTGCTCCATCCATGCCTCTGGGAGGGAAACTGAGGCCTTAGCCTCCCAGGTGCTGGCAGAAGCCAGCCAGGGACGCAGCCAGGGAGATGGTCCCAGGATTTCAGAGATTCCAGCCTGGCATCCCCTGTGCCCACTCCCTAGCCCCTCCTGGAAGGCCCCCGAGCCTGTGGGGGCTGGGCCACAGCACAGACAGCCAGATGGCGGCTGTGTGAGCACCAGGGGGCAGGGCCAAAAACTGTAAACGGGAAGAAAGCGCTGGCAAGAGAGCCTCTTTATTCCCCTTTTCTGGCTCAGCTAGGGACAGATCCAGCTCTGACGGCCAGAGCTCCCTCAGCCTCCAAGCCATCGTGGCCTGGGCCGCATCCAGACTAGAGCTCCTTTGAGAGGCCACCAGCATGACCCGTAGAGGGCAGATCCCTGGCCACTCTGCCTGTTCCCCCCACCCCCCCACCCCCAATGCCTCCTCACATGTGCTATGCAGGAGCAAGAATACCCCCACTCTCCTTCCAGGCTGATCTGGAGACTGGCCTCCCCTGTTCGTTCTGCTTTGACCCCACAGATGCTTGTTGGACACCTCGTTCGCTTTTTGGGAGAGAGAGAGTATAACCTTGACTCTGTCTCCAGCCAGACCAGCTGCCAGGAGGAGGAAGCCCAATAAGACAGACTGTCTGGCTTCAGAAGAAAGTGTCAGAAATGCAGGCAGGACACCTCAAAGTCAAAGCACACACCTCACAGTCAGCATGGAAACTACGGGTGGGAGACAGGATGGAGGAGACAGTGTCATGTCGGGCTCTGGAGACAGCAGACTACTGCTTAAGGCACAAGTCTTCTGACTCTGGGGGGAAAGTCAGTAGAAGAAACTCAAAGAAACATGGTATCAGCTCAAAAGTGTGTGTCCTGCAGTCCAGACATGAACTGTGGGGAAAAAAACAGTGGAAGCCTTCGGTCTGGGTGGCAGGAGGACAGCAGTCGGCAGGGGCCTCCGTGCCGGCCAGGCCTGGGTGACAGCCCCAGATGGACTGGGTCCTGGAGAAATGGAGCCAGGCTGACAGCCTAAAGGAGAGGTGACTGCTGGACATGACCACATGGGCAGGGAAAGTATGAGGGAGGAGGCATGGGAGAAGGAAAGGAGAAAGGAACGCCCAGTTTGGGCAAAGCACTTTGGGGTTCTCTTTGGGCCTCAGAAAAGTTGTTAAAGTATTTCCAGTTTCTGCAAATGAAGTACATGAGGGAATGGGAGGGAAGTGGCACCCCATACAGGCAGGAGCACAAGTCCCTCTGCAGTCCAGGGTGAGAAGGGCCTCAACCAGGCTGAGCAAGCCTGGAATACCTCCCATGGGGGCTGGAGAAGGCCTGGCCCCAAGCCTGCAAAGTCAGGGGCAGGGACAGTAGAAAGAAAGGTTTGATTTAGCCTCACCTAGTGACCTGTCAATGTGGCACCCTGTTCCCAAGAAGAAACTGTGGCCTCCCTCCATCTAGGGTCCCTGTGTCAGAAAAACAGAAGACAGAGGAGGGTGGGCCCACTGGAAAAGGCCACAGAGTGGTGAGTTAGCACTGACAGTGAGGAGAACCTCGGCCCAAACCTGGAAACTTGGGGATTTCAACTTCCAAAATCCTCAGTTCCACCGGGAGATACAAGTATCCTGGATGCTACTTTCTAAGCATGGTGCATTTTCCCCTAGGGAACAGAATCTTCCCAAAAGAAGAATAGGGAACCCAAATCAGTCTATTGCACTCGAGGTCTACAGATGAGTAATCTCAAGGTCCAGCTGGAAGCTGACAGCACAACCGGATCTGGCTGCTTCCATTCCCTGTCAGACATACTAGCTAAAAAATTCTGTTCTATTCTCCACAACCAGCGATCTAGACTGCCACCCCACATAGGTCACTCTAGGGCTACCAGAGCACTGCTTTAACCCAAGGAACACAGGCTCCAGCAGCCATCGGAGATGGTCAGCTGCTGCCACCATAGCATACCTTGGCTCTCAGGTCTGGTTGTCCATTAGTGTGAGGCTGGAGAGTGTGAGAAGGGGCCCAAAGGCCCAGGATCCATTCTAAGGTAGGATGTGGGGACGATGCTGGAGATGTGGTATTGCCTTCCCTTTAGACTTGCAAGGGGAGAAAGCCAAGTTAGAAGGGAGTTCAGGGAGGGCAGGGGATCATCAGTTCAGACATAGACAAAAGAGCTAGGCTGAGACAGACGCCCAGATGAGTGCATCTTATCTGGACCTGGGTAGAATTCAAAGGCAGTGTGGACAGGTGAGAGATTTTGTACATGCATCATCATTTGGTATCTACAAATCCACCTTGAGAAACAAGAGACTGATAGCCGCGGCTAAGTTTTCAATAGAAGAGAGCGCCAAGTGCCGTATTTGCAGGTAGGGTAGATGTTTTGGTGTTTCATGTGGGGATAGTGTTGTGCCTGGACCACCCTGTTGGCACAGTGGAGACACGAGTATATGTTGCAGATGATGTGACTGTGCTATTTTGTTGTCTGGAGGGGACACTGGAGATTGAGGGCAGGGTGGAGGCCTGGCATGGGTAAATGTGTAATGGACACAGCTTGGTACGTTTCAGGGGATTCTGGGCAGCATTGACTAGCCCCTCACACAGGCCCTCAGGGGCTGGATTTCATATCATCTTAGATCTAGGGGGGTTTCAGGGAGCAACAGGGAGTTCGGCAACATTGAACTTCCAAGGTGCACTTCTCCAAGATGCCTGAATTTCCTCCTTAGAAGGCACATGTTCCCATGCCCAGCTGATCCCAGGCCTGGTGGTCCAGGACCTGTGGGGTTTCTCCTCTCCCCAGCTACCCCGAGAGCACCTCAGGCACTGAAGACTCATGTGCAGAGAGGGTTAAAGGATCCCCCAGAGGAAACAGGCCTAGACATAGGCAGAGCAGAGCCACATTTCCTCCCCTCCTCTCAGACCTTTCCTCACCCAGAAGAATAACGCAAGGAGGCAGTGGACTGGACAAAATAATGGGGTTGTAGAAACGGTGCTCACCCTCTTTTGTCCTCTTCCCATTTACCCAAGCAGGTGGTTAGTCCAGAGAGCTGCATTTGGGGCTGACAGCTGCTCTTTCTGGAAGGGACATTGGCCCTGAAAAGCTGCTGGTGGCCTGGGGTTAGCTGAGATGATGACTTGCTTACGATCACACAGGTCAATGCAGCTCGACTCCTCTACATGCAGAGTCGATTTTCCAAAAGGGCAAACACAGAGGCTGTAAGGTCTCTTGAGGCCCAGGCACGGAAGAGGCAAGAGGCTGGGAAATCAACTTCACCTCTTAATGAGAGGAGCCTACAAAGTAGTGTGGCCATATTTTTCCAGCTCTCTCTCTCTTTCTCTCTCTCTGTCACAAACACACACACTCTCCACAACCCAGCAATTCCATTTCTAAATATATATTCTAGACCTACGGAGGCTTTTATACAAACTTCCAGGTAAAAAAAAAATGCTCATCACAGTATCCTTTGTTATAGTAAAGTTGAAAACAAAAATGCCCATCTTTGGAAGAATATATAGATGAAGAAATAGGTTCATGCATTGGAAAACTATACAGCATTTTATAAAATGAACTAGATCTCTATGACATGGATGAGTCAAAGATTACACTGACTGAAAAAAAAAATTGTAGAGTTAAATGTATAGCATGATACAATTTTAAGGAAATTTCTAAAATACGAAGACAATATCCTCAATTATTTGCATATGTACATGTACATGGAGATAAGTTGGAGATGAGACTCAGCGCAGGGGCAGCAGCAGAATGGCACGGGGGGCGGCGCTGGCCCAGTGACAGCCCAGCGTCTCCAGCAGCAGAGATCAGTCTGATTTGTGCACTTAAGATCCAACACACTCAGAATAATTTCAAAAGAAGAAGATGAACATGGCAAGAGGGACCCGTGAAGGAGGAAGATAAAGGGCGAAACTGCCAAGGGAGGTTTGTGGGACGCTGAAGGGAGGGGCGCAGCACACACTGAGGTGGCTCCACGTCCCCGTGGGAGAGCCACCACGCTATAGTAGTGCTGCTCAGTGCTTTGATTTTTTTTTTTTTTTATCGTTGCTCATTTCTGTTTATTTTCAATGCATTCCCACTTTGTCAGAAGAGCCACACTGTGGCCATTCATTATCTGGGAAAAGTTGGTTAGACTTCCACGGGCAAAGCAGCTGCCGTGGTTACCCACATGGGTTCATTTGCTCATTTGCTGAATATTAAGTACCTTTTATGTGCCTGATACCTAAGCTTTGGGTACGCACCAGCAGCCCCGTTGTGAAACATACACATGGAACACTCCTTGTAGTGGGAGAGGGGCCTCTGGAAGTGTCCAGTTCTCTCGTGAGTGACCCAGTCTGCTGTGTTTCTGTGGCTCCTTTTATCTTCCCCTCCTGGGTGGAGTTAATCCCCACAGACCCTGGGCCCCCTGTCCATGGCAGGTTGAAAAAAGGGTGGGTAGGATAAACCTTCCCTTCCCTGGGTTAGACCTTTCCTCTGTGGTCTCCTGCCCACTCTCTCTGGCCTCTGGGACTCTCAGCCTTTCTTGCCACAAGGGTCAGGCTCCAGGGTTGGAGCGCAGGGCCTCTGGCTACTCCAACTCCCCGTCACCTCTCTACATCCTTCTGCATCTCCGTAAGACCAGACAATCAGGGGAGTGGAAATGTGGTCCTGGCATTCTCTCAACGGACAACTGCCCATGGAGCGCTTTCCAGGAGGCCATGAACATGGGCTTTGTGCTGGGCTGAAGGGGCAGGGAGCTTTGACTGGGTGGGCAGGACAAAGGTCTTAAGAGGTCAGGTGCAACATAAACCCATTCTCCCTGACTGCTCTCCCCACCCTGAGCACACCTACTCTCCTGCCCTCCATCCCTCCCTCATGGTGTATTTGCCACCTTGAATGAATTGGGGAAAAGTGCCCCCATCTTGGGAATGTGAGACCCAGTCCAATGTGACCTCCTCTGTCCATGGGAGAGCTTCCCATGACTTGTCACTGGCCCGGGCTGAGCTGAAGCCCTCCTCTGTGCTCCCAGCACCTGGCACTACCTGCCTCCTGTGGCTCTTTGTCTGTGGCAGTGTGACAGCTGTTGGGCCCTGGCTCCCCTCCACCCCTTCAGGCCACTCATCTAGTCTTCTTCCCCAGTGCTGTGGTGTTGATGGAAGGAAGGTGGGAGGGCAATGATTGAGGGCTGGGTGACAAAGGAAAGGGGAGAAGGGAGCTGTGGGGAGAATGGAGAGTTGAGAGGACATTAGCCACTCTCTGCAAAACCCCCAGGAAAAGATGTGACTTTGATGGCCTCCAGAAATAGGTAGCACCCCCAAGGCTAAGGGCACACCAAGAAGGTAACCTCGGAGCACAGACACTTACGATTCTCTCTGCAGGACCAAGGGTTGCTGTCCAGACCCCATGGCTCATCCAACACTCTGACTGCCCCTAGGATGATATTACCTGATTACCTTCCTTCTTGCACATTTGCTGATTCAATATTCACTTATTAGCATCTGTAGTGCCAATACAGCTGGGCTTCAGACTCAGGCTGCCTAGAATCAAACCCTGCTACTTCCTGGCTATGTGACTGTGAACCAGTTCCTTGACTTCTCTGAGCCTCAGTTGCCCATCTGGACAGTAAGAGGGCAACTAGCACCCATTGCACTGGCTGTCTGAGGATTAATGAGAGCCCAGACAGTAGAGCTCTGACTTTTTGCATTATCTGCACTATTTCATTTAAGGCCTGTTCAATTCCCAGCTTGAGGGAAATTCAGCCTCAAAGAGGTTACGTGGCACCATCAAGGTCTCCAGCTGGCAGGTAGAAGAGCCAGAAGTTGGACCCAGCCCTTGTGTTCAGCCCTGGGGAAGGAAGGGGTCACAAGAAGCTGGCCACTGCCAGCTCTCCTCACCTCCCTCAGGCATTTATGGCTCTGGACATGTCTTGGAGCAGTGGTTCTAAGAGGCAGTACATTGGTAACCAAGATGTTCCTCCGTGCTCCCCAGCCCACTACCACCTGGCTGCGCCCCATCCTGGCCCCATCCACAGTGCTCATGCCCAGGGTTCCAGGGATCCCGCCGTAGCCAACCCCAAAGGCTACTTTTCAGCCTCCCCACCCCTGCTCCCTGGGCCTGTCACCCTTGGCCCCAGACCCCACTGCACGCACCTGTTCCTCCCAGGCTCTGCAGCTGCACTCCCTGGGGCTCCCTGCAGGTCCTCCTCTCAGTCCTGACCCACAGCACCATTGTTCTCTTCCATTCCCAGCTCTCAGCCTCTGCTATGTTTATTCATGTCTGTGGCTTGCAGCCCAGAGAACTCTAGTCCCAGCAGCTCTTTAGAGGTCCAGATCCCTGGACCCAACAGGCATTCTCCACCTGGATGTCCCACGGGCACCTCAGGGTCTTAGTCCCCCCACATCTGAACTCACCTCTCCCAAATGCCTGCTCCTCCTCCACCTGTATCCCCCTCATCTACCACCCCAAACAGAAATCGAGAGTTACCCTCAACACCTTCTTTCTGTTGCCTCACACCAAAAGGGTGACCAAATCTTTTCTGTTTGTCACCGCCTTTCCCTCTCTTCCACTTGAAGCTTAAGACCCCTCATTTCCTGCCTGGGTTATTGAAGTTTTGTCCCATGCGGTTCCCTTGGTCCAGGTTCTCCATCTTCAGCCTGTTCCCACACTGTGGCTGATGGTCAGTTGTATTTCCCCATCCATGGTGGCCATTCTATGGACATGATTGAGTGTCTAATGCATGTCTGCCCTGTGTAGATGTTGGGGAACTAATGTGACAAAACATGGTTCTTCTCTCAGGGACTTCCAAGTCTCATAGTCACAGCAAGTCAGGACTGAATTGCCATGCAGATCACAAACACTAGTAGACAGCAAATGGCATGAGAGCATATGGGGCCACTGGACAGTCTTGGGGAGCCATGCAAGGCCTTTTGGGGAAACTGATAGCAGAGATGAGTGTAATCCCCACCTTGTCACAGGCTAAAGTCTAAACCATCCAGTTGGCTGACAAGATCTTTTGTATGCTGGCCCCTGGCTCACCCTGCCTCATCTGCACTGCCGCCACGCACGTTCACACGCATGCATGCATGTGTGTGCACAAGCACACAAAGCAATCCCTGCAAACATGCCCAACAACCACGTGGCAGAGGGCGAGGGTCCATCTTGGTGCCACGCCGACCCTGGTACAACATCTTGCATCAAGGATTGTGTCAATTTGTGAGCTTGCAAATCGGCACTCAGATTGCATGCCAAAGTCCACAGTCCTAAGTTTTGGTGGCAGAAAGACATTGCTGAAAATAATTGTGCCTGGCAGCACTGGGGCTGGTTCCAGAAGCCGTCCGGTGATCCAGCACATGCTGAATCTTTGGTTGCTCTGTGCAACAGCCAGATGCCTCCATATCCTGTCCAATTAATCTGGAATGAGTTGGCCTGTGATGATGTACATTCACAACAACCTGCTACTGAAAGAAGGATCACAAAGCTGCTTCCTGGTTCCTTCCCCTCTTGCCTGCCTGTCCCCTTCCATCACTTACCCCAAGGGCTCTGCTGCTGCCATCCCCTATAGGCAGACAGTTTGTGGCAGAAAGCGCAGCCCACAGCGAGCTGGCAGCAGAGATCTCTGCACCGCCAGCCATGAGCCGCTGACTGCACTCCTGCTGGCTCCAGCAAGCAACGGTTGCAAATTCCTACTCTCAGGAACTGAACCCTTCCCTGGAATGTGACATTGGCCCATTTCACAAGGTTGAAACTCCAGAGGCACTCTCAAGGCCTGGCTCCTATAAGCAGGGACCTGTTTCCGCACCTTGGTGCTCCCCAAAGAACCACAATGACACAGGGCAGTGAGGTGCCTGGAACTACAGCAAGGGAAGGAAGGAGGACCTGCCACGTTTTCTCATTCTGTCACCCTCCTGGCAGCCTTGTGAGGACTGTGTCCCTGGTCCTGGCCCACAGATGACAAACTGGAAGCTCAGAGAGGATGAATCTGGTGCATGAGGCCTCCCGACTCCATCACGCCTCCCTGCCTGCTTGCCGCCCCTCTCTAGCGCCACCCTTGTGCCACTCTGTTCCTTTGCCTTGAGGGATAGAAGGGTGCAGACCAGATGTTTACAGTAGATTCAGAGGTCCCGTTGCTTCTTCCTCTACTTCCGCAGGTCTCTTGGCCCCTCTCCTCCAAACCTTACACTCACATTTCTAGGATCTCGAGGGGACCTTCCCAGTTCCCACCTCCCTCTGCCCATCCATTCCTTGGCTATTCTTGGAACACAGAGAATGCCTGACTCCAAAAAGGGCACCCGGGACTGGTGGATGGCTGGAAATGTCTCATAGCTTACGAGGGAGTCGTTCTAAGGAAATAAATGACCCAAGAAACCATTAATGTTGTGTTCCTCTCGGGAACATGGCAACTTGAGTGAACTCTCAGGCTCCTTGAGCCGGTTTATAGTTTGTGCTGCCTTTGAAAGCTGTTCTCTTTCTTCTTCCCCTCCCACTCCCTCTCCCCAGAACCCAAACACAGAGCAAAGAGCCAAGCCTCCACATCCTGGCAGCTTCCTCCTCCTCCAGGGCCATCTGATGCTGGAAGCTGTGAACTTTGACCCCACTGTACCTCAGCACTCCCCATTCTCCCCACACCCATTGCCAGTGCCACCACAAGCCCACCCTCACACCCTCCTTACTTCTAAAACAGAAACTCCTGGGGCACCCACCTTGACCAAGAGAAATACCAGCACCCAACATTCTGTTTTTCTCCTGGGATGTTCATGGAGCTCAGGACCAAGGAGAGAAGACAGGAAGGGAGATAGGAGAAAGGAAATGGGGTATTTAATTGTCCCCCAAGATAGCCACAATCAAAGTCAGACAAGACTCCAAGGTACAGATCGACTGTCAGCTAGGCTCCTGGCGCAGAAAGTCACTCCAACAATTAAGCGTGGTCCCTTTGTTTCCCCTCCCCTCCTGTTCCCTCCCTCCCCCCCCTCCGCTTCCCGCTAATGCCATGTCCCACTGTGCTGGGTACTACAGCCACCCTCCCCGTCAGGCCGTTTCGCAGTAGCACTGCGGCACCGTGGAGAGGAGCTAATTGGATTTGTTGTCAGCTCCTGAAGCTGCCAGGAGCTCACGTCTGCTCTGGTTACAGATGAAGACATCACGGTGACAGGCTCAGAGACAGCTCAGCTGGCATCCCAAGGCCACTAATAGAGCCATGTTGATTTAATGTCCGAGTGGAGAGGTGCAGACAAGCTGTTCAAGTTTTCCCTTCCAAACAAAGCAGGGATATACCATCCGTCATCTGTGGATCAGTAAATAAGCATCCTTGTGCCTCCAGGAGCTCTTAACCATTGCCACAAAAGAATGACAAACTATTTTAAACGGGGAGATGGGACTTTGAAACAGAGCATCTCTCTCTGGTTTATGCTGCCCTCAGGGAGCCCGGCTGATTCCATCAAACATAAATTTTACTTAACTATGTAATTATGAATGAATCCTATTAGCCTTAAAATCGCTCGCTAAAGGTGTACCCCAATGAATTTGGTCTTCTGAGTGTGTGGGGTATGGGGAGGCACTCACGAAAATGAGAAGACCTGTTTATTGTCAACAAAACTGTCCATTGGAGAGATACTTAGTGAGCACCTACTGTGTGCCAGACACTGGGTGAATGAGGTGTGGCACCTGCACTGGAGAAGCTCACCAATTACCCCTTACCAGTGAGGGGTAACAGGAGATTACAGCCCAGAGTAGTAAGTGCCGTGAAGGAGATAAAAAGACACACAGTGACCATGTCCTCTGCCCTCAGGCTGGTCCAGTGGACCAGGAGGGAAGTCCTTTCCCTCCAGACCAGCTAGGACTCTGGGTCTTCCTTAGGCTTACAGAGGCCTGAGGGCTCCAGAAAGTTCTCCTCACAGGATGGATGGTGCTGCGTAAGGTCTGAAAGTAGTAAGAGGGGATTCAACTATGCATCCTGGGGGTACCAGGCCTCAGCACTCAGACTGCCCACCCAGCACAGGCTGGGGATAGTCCTCTGCTTCCCTACAATTCTGAGCATTCTGAATTCCCCTCACAATAGTCCTCCTCTCAGACCCAACCGTGCTGGACACCTATTACCACCCATGGCCACCTATTCTCAGGGGTGGTGAGCCCAAACAGAGGGATATTAAAAGTATAGTAGAGGGCCAAGCACAGTGGCTCATACCTGTAATCCTAGCACTCTGAGAGGCCAAGACAGGTGGATTGCTTGAGTTCAGGAGTTCAGACCAGCCTGAGCAAGAGCAAGACTCTGTCTCTACTTAAAACAGAAAAACTAGCTGGGCATTGTGGTAGGCACCTGTAGTCCCAGCTACTTGAGAGGCTGAGGCAAGAGGATCTCTTGAGCCCAAGAGTTTGAGGTTGCTGTGAGCTATGGCACCACAGTACTCTACCCAGGGCAAGTAGATAGAGCGAGACTCTATCTCAAAAAAAAAAAAAGTATAGTAGAACATTCACCTCCCCACACTGACCACTTCATTAAGTTGACCTAATTTTTATAGACTGGACACGCACCACAGGTAAGTTTCACTACAGTAGGCCTATTTCCTTATGTTGACCATCTCTTTGTAGTGACCAGTTTGTGACAGTCTCTTGGGTGATCACCTTGCTCTACTGTATTTAACAATCAGAGCAGACCCTGGCCTAAACTTCACATCAGCTAGACATCACCCCTGACCCCCCCCCCCCCAAGCACCTAACTGCCAAGCTCCTGGCCCCTCTTCCTGCCCTTGCTGGTCTTTTTCAGACCCTCACCCTCAAGGGTCTGCATGCCCCACCCATTGTCAAACCCAGAACGCACAAGAAATAGTGTCAGAAGGGGCACCACAGGTAAATGAAAAGGAGTTCTCAGGGCTATATCAAACTGAAGGAACCATGTGAAGCCCTTCAAGGAAAGGAACCCATCCCATGACCAAGGAAGCAAACTCCAGGAGAGGACACTTAACATACTCTCGGATGAACTAATAGAGCCTCTGCATCCTGACAAGAGCCCATTCCCTCAGCTAACTTGCCCCCACCCCAACCCAAGCCATCTTCTAGTTGTAGAAGAGTGGACAGGATTCCACAAACCCTCAGACACTAGCTTGGACAAGAAAGCTGATGTCAGACATGACAGGAATGAGTTGGGAAGTCACCCACTCATCCACAGGCATGTGCCCAAGGTCATTC
This sequence comes from Loris lydekkerianus, assembly GCA_963574355.1. Classification (NCBI taxonomy): domain Eukaryota; kingdom Metazoa; phylum Chordata; class Mammalia; order Primates; family Lorisidae; genus Loris; species Loris lydekkerianus. Next base: position 19,760 of record CAUYPK010135921.1, read on the forward strand.
CAACACAGTGCATACAGGGAGTCAGCAAGGGACTTCTGGACCCCAAGAGGAGGACAAAAGCAGTGGAAAAATGGCAAGTGGTTGCCTGTGTTCAATCTACCTAATCCCACCGGCAACCATAAGTACAAGCAGCACTGACACTGCAAACCAGAAAGGCCTTACCTGTGAACTGTTTCAGTGTTTTTGGACTTGGCACTCAGTGGAACTGCCTTGGAGAGAGTTTGAGCAGGAGTGTGGAGACCTTTGGGCATTGTCTAGGGCCCCAGACTGAGCCGCTGAGCCAGACTAAGCTAACAGTGTTCAGCTATGAGCCACAGGGAGCCATTGTGAGAGAACTGCCCTGGCAAGCTCCACCCTCAGGGTCACAGAACAAGGATCGGGCGGGAGCTAGTAACCTAGTAACTGAGCAGCCTACAGGCAGGGACTGAATTGCCTTACAGCCTTAACACTTAGGGACAGAGTGAGACACATTTTGACAAACTGGAGCGTCGGGCTATTGCCCTGGGTAGAGTGCCACGGCACCACAGCTCATAGCAACCTCAAACTCCTGGGCTTGGCGCTGCCCAGACCTCCATAAGAGCTGCACCGTGACCCCCGACCCGCGACCCGCACTCGCCAGGTCTCCGAATGCCCTGACCAGAACAGCAGGAGCCCCGCAATCCTGCATTCTCCCTCCTAAATCCTCCCTGCCTCCACACTGGCCCGCTCAACTGGCCAGGGACTCTGATAGCCACATGTCCTATGGAGCCCTCCCTGCCTCTGCACAGAGCCCTTCTCCTGGCCAGAGACTGCTGGAGCCTTGGGCTCTCAGTGACCAAAGTCACTGGGAGCCAGGCACTCCCAGAACCATGGCACCATCTCCCGCCCTGTTGCTGGATCCAGGTGTGTCTCACTCTGGAGCTGCTTCCACAACCAGAATTCCCTGGCTGGGGCAACCCCAGAGGAACTACACAGGGTCATCCCTACAAAGATGTGATCCCACTAGGGCCTAATGTTGGAGATACACCTCCCCAACTCTGAGGACAGCCAGAGGCAGCAGTGAAAAACAATCATGAGGCAAAACCAACAGAAAAACTCTGGCAATATGAATAATCAGAGTAGATCACTCCCCCAAGGATCAATGGGGCAGACACAGCACAAGATTCAGCACAAATAAATAGCTGAGATGTCAGAAATCGAATTCAGAATCTGTATAGCAAACAAGATCGAATCAGAATTACAAGAAGTAACCCAAAATATATCTCAAGAATTCAATAAATTCAAAGACCAAATGACCAAATATTTTAACATATTGAGACAAGAAGTCGCATCCCTCAAAGATCTGAGAAACACAGTAGAATCCCTCAGTAACAGAATGGAACAAGCAAAAGAAAGGATTTCTGACACTGAAGACAAAGCTTTCGAATGCTCCCAAACTCTCAAACAGGAAGAGAAATGGAGGGCAAAAACAGATCACTCGCTCTGAGAGCTCTGGGATAATTCAAAGAAAACCAATATTTGTCTTATAGGGATCCCCAAAAGTGACATAGCTTCACAAGGCACAGAGTCTCTTCTCCATGAAATTGTGAAGGAGAACTTTCCAGACATGCCAAGAGATTCTGAAATTCAGATAGCAGACAGTTTCAGAACTCCAGCACAACTCAACCCAAATAAGACATCCCCCAGACACATCATAATCAATTTCACTAAAGTTAATATGAAGGAGAAA
>CAUYPK010135922.1:0-21385 GCA_963574355.1 Loris lydekkerianus
GTGACTGGGAAAATGCCAGGAAGGCTATGTTGAATATTGGGATGAAAATGTGTCAAATGGTTTATGAAGCTAGTATATGATGCCCCATGATCATATCAATGTACACAGCTATGATTTAATAAATAAAAAAAAATAAATAAATACAATTGTGAGAAACAAAAAAAAAAAAAAAAAAAAAAAGAAAAATTGTATTTTTTTGGTCTTTGAGTGGGAAAATATACTTCTTAAATATAGCACCAAAAATGTGAGGTAAACATTAATTGGTTTGATTACATTAAAATTAAGCATTTCTGTTCAATGAAGGGTACCATGAGTAAAATTCAACACAGATGGCAGAATGGGAGAAACTACTTGAAACATCTAAAACCAACAACAATAAACATTTTAGATAGATAAGAAATTTGTAAAAAGGAACACAAAGATAAGCAACCTAACAGAAAAATGGGCAGATTATAAAGGAACAGGTAATTTATAAACAAGTTAACCCAAGGAGGAAACACACATATGAAAAGACACTCTAATTTATTAACAGAGAAATGCAAATCTAAACCTGTATGAGCTATCACCTTATCTCTGCCAGCCTAGAAAAATTAGAATGCTGGAGATTACCAAGTATTGACAGAGCAAAGGTATTATTAAAAATCTTCATGCTTTGTTCCGAGAGCATGGACAGGGCCAGCCAATTGCAAAGGAATCAAGCATTGCTCAGTCAAATTAAATTTACACAGCCCCTATAGACCAGAAATTTTGCTTTTATATATTATGTATACATATATATATGTATGTGTGTGTGTGTGTCTGTGTGTGTGTGCAGATCCACATATCTTATTTTTCTGTGCAAAAAGTGGTCTATGTATAATGCATACCCATGTTTTTGGCCCAAACTTTTAGGAAAATGCACCTTGAGAAAATGGCCAGTTCTTGGCTGGGAGAGACACATCTGGGAAGGGCTAATGCTGTCCTTGTAAACATGCAGATTGCCCCACTCTCCCACAGCTGCCTGCTCTTGGAAGGCTGCTCCTTCCCTCTCTTCCCTTTCCTCCTCACCAGGTCAGGAGCTGCAGCTCAGATGGCCACACACAGCTAGCAGGATAGGAGCTTCTGAGGCCATTCAAACTGTGGGTAGCTAGGTGGGTCCCTGGGGCTTGTGTGGGGCTCCTGGTCTCCTTTGTGTGGCTGGGTCTCAGGCCTCAATTCTCACCCTGTGTGACGGTGGCCTGCTTCAATAGCCCCACTATCACCATTCCCATGATTGAGGCACTTGGCAGAGGCTGCTCTAACCTGCTCCAGTATGCTCCCACCAGATCCCAGTTCCTCCTGGGCTAGAAACCCATGTACCTGGTCAACAGGTAATTTCCCTCAAGGAAATGAATTTTGCCATCTACCACCTGAATGATCTTAGAAGTGAATGCTTTCTCAGTTGAGCCTTCAAATGAGACTGCAGCCCTAGATGATACCTTGATTTCAGCCTTGTTAGAGACCATAAAAGCAGAGAACCCATCTAAACCATCCAGAACATCTGGATCATGGAAACTGTGAGATAATAAATGTTTAGCGTGATTTGTTATGTTGCAGTAGAATGGTAGATAACTAATACAGAATACAAATCATGGCAAATGTGCTCCTTGGCTGGGCTGTCACCAGCACTTTGGAACTAAGCCTCCCTTGAAGTTGGGTGTGGTTAGGTGTGTGGGCCATAAAAACTCCTCAATTAGGGGTTTGTTTTTACAGTTCAAAACTAACCTTTAGCTTCCAAGTACTCTCACAGAAAAGTCCAAAATAAGTCCTCACTATAGTTCACAAGATCCTACATGATCATGGTCCCTGCTACCTTTATGAACTAATTCTACTCTTCCCCTCACCCTCTCTGCCTAGACATATGTCCTTACTGGTCATTGAACCAAATACAGTATATTTTCACTCTGGTGGCTTCCCTATTGTGGAAGTTAGGTTTGTAGTATAGTTTAGGCCAGGCATTTTTTTTTTTTTTTGGGGGGGGTGCTTGTTGACCAAAGTCCAAGAACCCTTAAACACAGGATATCTGGCACCGTAAATCTTGTCTGATCAGAGTCTAGGATTCTGTCTTTCCAGGTGCTGCAGATAGAATATCTAATTGACATTTTGTGGCTGAGAACAGAATGCTTAGCAACTAAAGATTATTATTGCCTGAGTCCTGCCCAGGTATAGATAGAAATCACCAAAAGAAGTCAGGAAAGTTTACCACCAATTTGTAAAATGTATGTTGTAATCACATGATGTGCTTACATGATTTCCCTTCTTTTGTTTCCCTTCTTCTGATTATTAATGATTACTTGGGGCACCTTGCTTTGAATAACTAAAATTAACTACATGCTTTATTTTGTCAACATGATTTATGGTTTTTGAATGAATAAAAAGACCTCTGGGAGAATGGATCAGGGCTGCACTTGCTAGATGCTACTAGCTACAGAGTATGCCTCTCACAGGCTGCCATCAGTTAAGTTTGAGTCTGAGTTTGTTTCATGTCAGCTGACCTCAGTGCAGATCCTGGCAAAGGTAGTGGGGACTGAGGCCCTGCATACCTTTTGCTTTCTCTTTGGAAAGGTCTCCCCCAAGACATCTGAATGATTCATGACCTCATTCCTTTCAGGTCTCTGATGAAACACCATCTCCTCAAAGAGGGATGAAATACCATCTCCTCCCAACAACCACTAAAGAAAACCTCAATTCTAAATCTCTATTTCCTTCCCTTCTTTCATTTTTCATAATAAGATTTATCACTACCTAAATTTTTATGCATTTACTTGTGAATTTTCTCTGTTTACTCCTTCCAAAATGTCAGTTTCATGAGTACAGGAGCTTTTTTGTTCACTGTTATATCTCCAGTGCCTAAACCAGTGCCTGACACCTATGGCAAGATGCGGGGGTGGGGCGTGGGGGGGAAGGTATTATGAGAAATGAGAAGTCACTTCCCAGAAACTTTTGTATTTTGAAGCAGAAAGAGGGAGATGAGTGTGTAGCTGCCAGAGAGAAACATATAGGCTTTCAGGGAGCTCCAACCATGTCTGGCATCTCTAGGGATTCCTAGAGAAAACCAGGGCATGAAGGGTAAGGAGGGAGAATTCCCAGTTAAATCTCTCGCTTTAACTGCATAACTAGTTCCCTGAAAAGGCATTGTAGATGACTGCTCAACAGACTGAACTTTGTACATGACTAGGAAATTTACTTTTCCTGGGGGCTGTTTTTCTAAGTTTTCTACATTTGCATTTTGTTCTTTGTTGTTTCATGCCCAATTATCATGCATAATTTAACTGCACAATTTAATTAATTGTCAAAATGCAAAAGTTCAAAGTTTTATATGTAAATAGTTACTGACACAGGCAAATGCTTGTTACTTTGGAACAAACGGCCAATTGTACTCACAATTACCTAATTGTAGGTTTAGCAACTTCTGAATTTGCTTTATATCCAGGATAGATTCCATCTTTTTTAATTAAAAAAAAATTCTAAATTTGAAAGAAGAGTGTTTATATAAGCAAAAGGTCAAAATATGATTTTGTAAACATGGAGAGGATGGAGTTTAGGACTGCATTTATTGTTGCTGTTAGAGTCTATAGGATTGAGAAAATCAAACAGAAGAATACGTGAAAACATTTATGGAAAGCAAAAATCAGAAACAGAAATGTAAAGAAAATGAGCACATTGTTCAGTGGTTCTATTAATGATAAGGTTCTATTAATATATATCATGGAGGCACAAATGAGGAAGGACTAAAACAAAGACAGGTTAGCAAGGGGGGGCTAAGAGAATTATAGAATTCAAGTGAGGATTTAAAGCCTTAGGGATGCAATGTTGATGGAAATGAAACATCTTCCTTATCTGTGTTGTGGTTAAACATTGGATGATGACTCATTCAATTAGAAAATCGATTGTCCTCGGAAAACAATATGGCCACATGTGTGAGCATAGCCTTTGACACAGTGATCCCCTTCCTGCTCAGAATCTCCAAAGGAGGAAAAATACCTAGGCACAAAACTACTCATTTTAGTTTTACACACCATGTGAATGAATGAAGCAAAGTAAAATGAATATATAATAAAATAAAGAGATGAAGTTATGAAGATTTTAACAAATGGGGAAAAATTAAAAGGCTGATCATTCACTATCCTGTTTGTGGTGTGTTCAGAAATCAGTTAAAAGCCACTTTTAAAGTTTATGTCATTTCTCATCTACTTTGATGCAAGAGGAACAAGAGTTTTTAAGCATCTTGGTTAGAGAACAGACATATTTTTGGCCATTTTTTTGATATAGTGATTTTATTGTTTATGGTCAAACTTCCTAACCACTATTAATTGAGCTATATCATTTCAAATATTTTGAATGAAATTGAACCAAGTATATTTGTTAATTTTTTATTTTTAATATTGGCAGGCAGATTCATAATAGCCAAGTCATGGAAGAAGCTCCAGTGCCCATCAACCCATGAATGGATTAATAAATTGTGGTATATGTATACCATGGAATATTATGCAGCCTTTAAAAAGATAGAGACTTTACCTCTTTTACATTTACATGGATGGAGCTGGAACATATCCTACTTAGTAAAGTATCTCAAGAATGGAAGAAAAATATCCAATGTACTCAGTACTATTACAAAACCAATTTGTAATCACTCACACTTTCATATCAAGAATAGATCACAACTATGGCCCAGGATGAAGGAGGGAGGGGAGGGGGAAAGTCAGATCGAGAGAGGGTGAATGGTGGGATCACACCTATGGTGCATATTGCAAGGGTACATGTCGGACCTATTAAGTATAGACTATAAATGTCTTAACACAATAATTAAGTAAACGAGATGAGGGATATAGTAACCAGTGCAATGTGAGTGTTCCTAATTGCATATGAAATCAGCACATTGTACCCCATAAATTTTAATGTATACATGATCTATGTGTTTATGATTTAATAAAAAATAAATTTAAATTAAAAAATGGCTCCAAAGTTGATGGCCCATGTAATTGGCTGGTTGGTGATTGGCTAGAATCTATACCATTAACTAGAACAGGAACTGCTGGAAGGAAACCAGTTTAGGAGAGGTTTAGGAGAAAGGCTGGCAAGTTCAATTTTAGACCAATTGAGTTAGAGATACTTCTAAAATATCCAAGGAGGGATGTGAAGGCAGTAGATGGTGCTGGATCTTAGAGAAGGGATGTGAGCAGGTGTTATGATTTAAAAGACATGGCATAGAGAAGACGATTGAAGCCGTGGTGACGGACTGAGTGTGGAGTTAGGAAAGAAGGGGCCTAGAGCAGAGCATGTAACCCCTGAGTATAGAACTAGGAACTGTACAGAGGACTGAGAAAGAAGAAGCCACATGAGTGAGAGAAAAACCAAAATATAGTGTTACAGAAGCTAAGGGAAAAAGAAATTTTTGGATGGAAAGTTCAACACTGAATTAAATGACTGGAGGTCGCTGACGAGCTTAATTTCTTCAGTGGAGTGATGAGCTGAGAAGTAAGATTAGAACAAGGCTTCTAAGTTTTTAAAAATCAACCCAAATTTGCATACAGAAATTTACCCTAAAAGAATCTTAGATAAAGGAGAATCACAAAAAGAATATATGAATGTATCATGCCTAAAAAAAAAACAGCTGAAATTTCTAAGCAGGGTTCTGTTCAAGACAAAAAACATTCCGTAAAAACAAAGCTCTTCCACATCCCAGGGGTCTGTACTCCTCAGTGGAGAATGTATTTCCCAGTAGGATACAGGACACATAAGACAAGACTGCATGATTCACAAACCAAACAAAACTCGGAGCTTTATTATCCCATGTTCTCAGGGTCTGTGCCAAGGAACCACAGAATGTAGGAAACTCTCTGACTGCAAGGACTCTTGAGTATGTAGTCACCGTAACAGAGGTTTGTAGGGCACAATCCAAGAGACCTGGTGCTAGAGCACAAAGAAAAGGTCTGTAGGTCAGTTTGACCGTATGGAGGGACTAGTCAGGGCCCTTTCCTAGGTATAATGTCATGCTTAATCTCTCCCAGTTCTCAGCATGGCCCAAATGGGAGATGACTCTATTTTAAAGGTGTTGGATCTTGGTTCAAGCAGCTCCTTGAATAGGATGAAATGATCCTGGAGACCACACCACCTTCCTTTCCTGAGTCTTCTTTGGCAGCTGTGCTTATTACTCATTCATTCATTCATTCATCAGTCGCTAGTCATTCACTATGTACCAGAATCTGGGACTGGGAATTCAGTGGAGAGCAAATGGCCATGGCCCTTGCCTTGTGGAACTTACCAGATAGAGGATATCTGCCTGTTCAGGATGTATGGGTCTACACAGAACTAAGAGATCAGTGGCCGTGGCTGATGTAGTAAGACCATCAGCCTTTCACAGACAGCTGTGTTTTGGATCAGGCTCTATTGACGGCCATGATGGGAACTGTGTGGGAGAGGAGAGAGCCAGCCTCTGAGGAGTCATGGAGTGGCTAGAGTGTGATAAGGCAGCCTGTAGAGAAAGAATGAAGATCACACTAGCAGTACTTTATTTTAGAATTACACATGGTGCGGTTTGGAAGTTACCTCCAATGCCATGTAATTTCCTACTACCTCCTCAACACAGGGCTCCCCTCTACTGCAGCCCCTGTGTTCAGCCTGGTTTACAAAACAGCACTTTCATTGCTGAGTTGAGGCCCTGCCCCACCTCTCCTTGATCCAGGCTTGATCTGCTTATGTCCCTGCCCCTGCAGTGGAGGCCGCTTCACTATCCACCGCAGGTCCAGCCTTGCCCCAACACCAAACCAATCTTTCAAATGGAGAACATTATCCCTCCTCGTGGGATTGTTTAAAAGTGCTCAGCACTGCGCTTCATCACACTGACTGCTGTCTTGTTTCTCCTCCCTTCCTTGCCCCACATTCTACAGCTGATGGGGTCCTGGGATAATTACTTGCCACTAGAGGTCCTTCTAGACACTCAAGACCAAGCAACAAATCCCAGTTCCACACTCAGGTCTCTGCTTCCTGCTGCTAGAGCATCCCCTCCCCCACAAAGCAGGGCATTGCTCTCTGCACACCTGTTAAGACTATCCACCTGCCTAGTCTTAAGAGTCAGGGAGAGGATGAAGGGAGGCTGAGGGGAGGGAGGATAGTCGGTGGGACCACATCTATGGTGCATCTTACAAGGGTACAGGTGAAATCTACTAAATGTAGAATATAAATGTCTTTCTCAGAGAAGGGATGTGAGCAGGTGTTATGATTTAAAAGACATGGCATAGAGAAAAGGATTGAAGCCATGGTGATGGACTGAGTGTGGAGTTAGGAAAGAAGGGGCCTAGAGCAGAGCATGTAACCCCTGAGTATAGAACTAGGAACTGTACAGAGGACTGAGAAAGGAGAAGCCACACGAGTGAGAGAAAAACCAAAATGTAGTGTTACAGAAGCTAAGGGGAAAAGAAAGTGATTTAATGCACTAAGAAAATGCCGTGAAGGCATATGTTAACCAGTTTGATGAAAATATTTCAAATTGTATATAAAACCAGCACATTGCATTAATGTACACAGCTATGATTTAATGTTTTTTCAAAAAGTCAGGAGACTGGAGCTCCAGTCCCCACTTTAACACTTCCTGGTTTCATGAGCTGGTGCAGGTTGCTTACTGTCTGCAGCCTTGGACTGCTCATCTGCAAGAGGAGGATGATGACACCGGCCTCACGGTGGGGGGGGGGCCTCGGGCTGACCAACTGTGATGATATATTGTGAGCACTTTGGAAGTGATAGAGCACTCCGCACCTCCTAGACCTCCTGCAAGCCTTGCCCTGGGTATGGTGGTCTGTTCCACTGGGATGGGCCCTGGTTTGGCAGACTCCTACCCACAGGAGCAGCACTGGATAAATCACATCCTTCTTCAAATACGTGAAGCCAGCCATCACCTCAGATGACAGCCCTGCCTGAAGGCCTTCCCCTGGCCTCACTCTTGTAAAGTAATAGATCCCCTTAAATGTCCTTTTCCCAGTAATGACACTTTCTCTCCCGACTTGCTTCAGTTTTCATATTTCTCCTTCCAGGCTCCTCTGCAATCTTCCAGTAAGTGATGTGCATCTAGTGTCTCCCTCTAAAGAAAGGGGGGGAGAGGGCGGCGCCTGTGGCTCAGTGAGTGGGGCACCAGCCCCATATACCGAGGGTGGCGGGTTCAAACCCGGCTCCAGCCAAACTGCAACAAAAAAATAGCCGGGCGTTGTGATGGGCGCCTGTAGTCCCAGCTACTCGGGAGGCTGAGGCAAGAGAATTGCCTAGGCACAGGAGCTGGAGGTTGCTGTGAGCTGTGTGATGCCACAGCACTCTACTGCGGGTGATAAAGTAAGATTCTGTCTCTACAACAACAACAAAAAAAAAAAAAAAAAAAGAAAAGAAAAAGAAAAGAAAGGGGTGGAGAGAGGGAGGAGGCGGCTGTGGAGTGGCACGAAGCTCCTGGAACACATGTGTCACGTGAGGAGGGCACTGCCGCCTGGACAACCTCATTAGCTTTCCAGCTGCCTCTCTGTGTGCACCTTTCTATTGATGGTGGTTATGCAAATGTCATCTTTGTTTTAATGAACATGTCAGGAGTGTTTTGCTGTAATGCTATATGTGATTGTGATATTAAAGTAACAACTGCATATTTACATCTAAAAAATAGAGATCTGGCAAACATCTCTTCTAACAGTGGCACAACCTCTGATGGACAATAGAAGCCTAAACATTCTGCAAAGCAAGATTCATGATGTAAAGAAAATGCTGATGTTCAGAACTCATACCCAGTCGTCACTTGTGCCAAAGACCCTTAGAGACACAGAGGGGCAGTCTTCAGATAACAAGGGGACTTTCTCTGGAACAGTCCTGAAATTGAGGAAAAGATGTACTGGATTCTGGCGATGCAGGATGGCAGAGTGGTTTTGGAGTCAGACCACAAGGGAGTTTGAATTCTGCTTTCTGTCCTTTCTTGCTTCATATTCTTTTTTTTTTTTTATAATTTTTTTTTTTTTTTTATTTCAACTAGCTTGTACATTCTTCCTTGTTTGAAGTACTCTTTTTTGTTGTTCATTTTCTTCTTCCTCTGGAGATGCTGTGCTGTTTTTGACGTTAGTAGAGACGGGGTCTTACTCTGGCTCACTGCTGGTCATACTGGTCTCAAACCTCTGAGCTCAGGCAATCCACCCGCCTCGGCCTCCCACAGCGCTGGGGACTACAGGTCTTGCTTCATATTCTTAAGAACTGAATTTTTACTTATTCACTATGGATCTCTGTTTTCTTATCTGTAAAGTGAAGATGAAAGATAATGAGTACTTCATGGAGTGTTGTCCAAATTTAATGAGGTGTTACCGTAAAGTACTCAGCATAGTATGTGGGTTACTAAGCTGTTAGCACTACCAAGGTGTTTGCTTTCTGTTCACTGTCTCAGATGTTAAAGAGATATTCAGTCCTGGATCTGTCCTCTAGTATTTTCCTGCACCTTCAACCTTAGTTCTCCCTACCCCGCCTCTCTCTATCTATGTAGCAAAATGTCAAACTCTCTTCCAAAGGATACATGTAAGTGACCAAAACAATAAAAATTGCTGATCTCTCCTCTCATGGGCCTGACAGTTGTCTAGCAGGATGAAGGGAGGATCTTATTAAAAAGGAGAGTCTCTTGCTCTTTCATCACACATAATTGTAGGCAGGAAGGATGGCACACAATGGGCAACAACTTTTGACCAAAATCATTTTCATGTCTTGGATTTCACTGTATGACCCTGCTCATTGCTCTGACCCTTCCGACTACAATGCACACTTATACATATTTCACCCAAGTCACAACAGGTTGGAAACACCATGGGCCACCACTTGGTCATGGTACCTTCCTACTCCTAACTCTAGAAAAATGCACAAGTATGATGGGAGATGCACAAATAACAACAAAATTAATGGTATAACTATATTCTTATGATAAATTATGCTAAACTTGAAAGCTTCTGAGTATTTCCTGTTGTCATAAAGGCAAAAATGTATTTCATTATTTAGAAAGTCTGACTTCAGGCATAAGGCCTTTGCAAGAGTGTGGTAACCTGGGGGCCAGCTCTGGTAGAACTGGGAAGAGTCCACACTCTTCTCTTCATGTTCTTCAGGAGAATTTCTGCTCAAATAGCTCTTCTTAAAATGTCAAACTCCTTATATCTATATACACAATTAGGAATTAAGTCCTCTACTCCATGTGACATCAGTGGACCAATGATGGTTTAAGGATTTGATCAGCTGAGGTTGGGTGTGAATTTAGTCTGTGTTCACCTGGAGTTTCCAGTTTGTTCTCTGCTTAGGTTTTATTATAAAATGAGTTTACACATTTCAAATACTGGAGGCTTTTTTGGAAACTGAAATATCTGAAATTTTTTAGAATGGCTTAACTTTAAGATTCACAAATAATCCTAAAACCTTTTAATAATTAAAAGCCTCAACCTTCTTTCTCATGAAAAATTTATCCAGAATTCTTAATGAAATAAAGTGATTTAAACTTTAATTCATATAACATAGGATTAAATATTTCTAAACCAGGTTGCTCCAAAAGGTCCCAGTAATTCACTGATATTCCCAATGGGTCTAGCTGAGTGGCAGAGAAATGATACTGAAGTTAGACATGCTTCGGCTGGGCCTTCCCAAGCAGGCGGCGCAGTAACGCCTCACTCATCACAGCAGAAAAGGCAACTCATCATCATATGCTACTATCATTTTTATTTAAGAATAGCATTTAACAAGCTTATTTTAGAATCTGATTCATTACCATTTTTAGGAAATTTCAGGACTTTAGACCTTCTCCATACCATGTGTGATTACACCTAATTAAAGTGCACATCTTTCACAGAAAGGTGAAACAACAGTTCTAATTTTACACACTAGTGTGATCAAAGGCATAAAGCATCAGAGTGCAGGTTAGGAGACCCAGGTTCTATTCCTGACTCAGTCACTACTTTTCTGGCTTTTCTTAAATGCCTCCATTTTTTCATTCATAATACATTGGCATTAATGTCTACACAAGAATAAATTATGTCATCATCATTCTTTCAAAAACTGTTGAGCCCATATTTTGCCCTAGGCACCATTCTTTTGACTAAAAATATGATAATGAACAAAAGAAAGCATGATTCGTTATCTCATGAACTTACATTTGTCCACAATGTTTCACTGCTATTCAATAATTGATATGACACTTTCAGAAACCACTGAGAATACATGAAGCCAATAATCAAACAAGTCAACAAATATTTGCTGCATATTTGCAAGTACAAGACATTGCACTAGACACGATGACAAATTAAAATGTGCCTTACTAGACCTACGCTAGAAGAGAACAGAGGTCGTGTTCATCATTGCTCCCTGAATCCCCAAAGTCGAGCATAGTACCCAGCACTCATCAATGATCAATATATAATTGTCGAATGAGTGCACGACTGAAGAAAAATCGTGGGCCCCGCTCTCAAAGGATTTGAATTTAATAGGGAATTTAAAGCATCTGTACTTCCCCGCACTGACCATTATAAATGATAGTGTGTTATAAAAAGATACAACAGAAACAAAAGAATTCAAAGCAGCAGCTCAGATACACCAATGTTCATACCACATCATTCACAAAGCCAAGAGGAAACAGCCCAAGTGTCCATCAATGGATGAATGGACAAACAAAAATGCAATATACCCACACAATGGAATATGATTCCACCTTGGAAATGAAGAAAATTCTGACACATGCTACAATGTAGATGAACCTTAAGGACACTAATGCAAGATAAAATAAATTAGGCACAAAATAACAAATACTGTATGATTCCACTTACAAGGGGACCTAGAATAGTCATATTTATGGAAACATAAAATAGAATGGTTGTTACCAGGAGCTACGGGGAGAGGGGGCACATGGAGTTATTATTTAATGAGTAAAGAGCTCAGTTTGGTGCCAGTCACAGTGGCTCATGCCTGTAATCCCAGCACTTTGAGAGCACAAGGTGGGAGATCCCTGGAGGCCAGGACATAGTGAAATCCTGTCTATAAAGGCATTCAAAAATTAGCCAAGTGTGGTGGCACTTGCCTGTAATCCCAGCTACTGAGGAGGCTGAGGCAGAAGGATTTCTTGAGTCCAGGAGTTCAAGGATGTAGGGAGGTAGGATGAGGTTACCCTAGCCTGGGCAACGGAGTGAAGCTTTAAAAAGCAAGCAAACAAACAAACAAACAAAAAAAAAACAGTTTCTGTTTGGGATGATAAGAAAATTCTGGAAATGCATGGTGATAATTAGGTGAATTACCTAATGTCACTGGATATATATTGATAATGGTTAAAATGATAAATTTTATATTATGTATATTTCACAATTTTTTAAAAAAGCTATGAAGAGGTTTGGGAGGCAGAACTGCTGCCTGGAATAACCAAGGGTCTCATTTGAGCTTCTTCTTACTTTTAATGCCTGCAAATCAAAGTTTTCACTGCTAACAACAAGAAGTAAGTGTTCACTTTCATATCATTCACCAGCTTCATGTGACTCCTTCCGGTAAGACTGGTTGCTCTGGGCAGAGACATTGTAAATCCGGAGGTTTAGGAATCTGACACCTGTGGTAGGAAAAGACTTTCATTGTACATTTATTCCTTTTTTGTTTAAAATACTTACGTTAAAATAAATTGTAAAATAAATGACTCCTGATTCTCTGTACAAAGATTCCTGAAATTTGATCTCATAAACGGGTAGAAATTGTCTTAGTTTCCTGTACTACTTTTATTCAATGTTCCCTACCAGAAGTAACTAATCAGATATCTACAAAAGCACCTGCTCAATTTGAAACTCTAACCATCCCCTCTGTCTTCCTCTCTACTAATTACTCCTCAACACACGAATATTTATATCCCATCAGTTGGAGGACCAGATTTGGGTATTGCTATTTCAGTTAATACACGATTGATGTTCTTACGCTGAGACTTGAAACAGAAAAGAAATTGAAAAACACAAGAACACAAGAAACTGAAAATAATTAATTAGCAGTAAAAACAATGGGGAAGGAAAGGAGAGATGTAGGCCAAAGGCTAAACAAGACAAAAGATCTAATGTACAACATGAGGACTGTTGTCCATACAGTGTATTGTGTTCAGAATTTTTTGCTAAATGAGAGCATTATAGCTGCTCTTGCTGCAGAGGGGATAAATGGGTAACCATGTGAGATAATGAATATATTAATTATATTTTTTAAATATACACAATAAAATGTATTTAAAAAAAAAAGCTGATGATAAACTATGCAGAAAGTAAAATTTCAACTACCACTCCTTCTCCCTAGGCATGCTTAAGTCAGGGTCTTGTTCCAGCTCTTTTCCACCCTGTGTTCTAATCTTGGGTCTTCTTCTAACGAATTGTAATTTATTCATACATTCCTGTGGCAGAGATATTTATGGTGGCGATGTTCCAGATTAAAAGACCAGTTTTCTTATACCTCTTTGCAGCTAGATGTGGCCAGGTGACTAAGTGCTACTCAGTGAGAACTGTTGTGTCACTTTCTGGAAGATTGCTTGGCTAAGAGATGGACTCTTTTTTTGTCCTTCCCTTTGTCTCCTCTTAGAAGTGAGTTTGAGGATAAAAGTACGTGCTGAGGATGGTGTAAGAGAATTGTGGAGCTTCCATCTGAGACCTGCCACCCTCCTGTGGATTTCCTTCATGTGGGAGAATAAAGCATTGTATTGTGGAGCCACTGTTACTTGGAGATTTTGTGATATGCTATTTATGTAAGTTTCTTTCTCTTTCTCCTGCACATTATTTCCTCTTCATACTCACTTTTCTTTTCTATAATTCTTGTACTTTTGAACACCACGATTCACCCTGCTTTCTGGAAGCTTTAGCACTCCTGCACACCACACCTTCTGTAATCCACTCTGCCATTGCTTAGAACTACTACCAGGCATTCTCCTCTGTTTCTGACCCCTGTGGCTGCTTTATAACCCATCTCACTACAGTCACTACACAAATTGCTGCCCCCTGTGCAGTTTTGCTATTTTTCAGTTAGTTCACACAAGGAATCTCAGTTCCAAGAAGGCAGTGGTCATCTAGTTCATGGGCTATATTCCTGGAACTTAGAATAGTATATTACATTGAGTAACTACTTCATAAATATTTCATCCAGTTTACTCAGCAAATACCAACATCATATTTCACAGATTTAGAAAAAATTATTCTACACTTCATTTTGGAACCAAAAAGAGCCCAAATAGCCAAAGCGATCTTAAGCAAAAAGAATAAACATGGAGGCATCACATTGCCTGACTTCAAATGATACTGCAAAGTTATAGTAATCAAAACAGCATAGCACTAGTATACAAGTAGAGACATAGACCAATGGCACAGAATAGAGAATGCAGAAATAAAACCATCCACCTACAACCAACTGATCTTTGACAAAGCAGACAATAGCATACACTACAGAAAGGAAGCCCTAGTCAATAAACAGTACTAAGAAAACTGGACAGCCACATGCAGAAGCATGAAACAAGACCCCCAGCTCTTGCCATATACAAAAATTTGTTCAAGATGGCCAAAAGACTTAAACATAAGGCATGAAATCATAAAAATTCTAGAAGAAAACATAAGAAAAACTTTTCTAGACATCGGCCTAGGCAAAAAAATTGATGACTAAGACCCCAAAGGTAAATATACCAATAACAAAAATAAATAAATAAATGAGACTTACATTCAAAAGTTTCTGCACACCAAAGGAAATAATCTGCAGAGAAAACCATATACAGAATGGGAGAAAATATTCACAAACTATACATCCCACAAAATGCTAATATCTAGAATCTACAAATAAATCAGCAAGAAAGAAAAAAAAAAAACATTAAATAATGGGCAAAAGATATGAACAGAATTTTTTCAAAAGAAAATAGACAAGTAGCCAACAAACATGAAAAAATGTTCAATATCACTATCATCAAGGCAATGCAAATTAGAACCACAGTGAGAGACCACCTTACCCCTGTCAGAATGGCCATTACTAAAAAGTCAAAAACAATAGATGCTGGCAGGCATGGATGCAGAGAGAAAGAAATGCTTATACACTGTTGGTGGGACTGCAAGTTAGTATAACCTGTATGGAAACAATATGAAGATTTCTCAAAGAAATAATTTATAAACATAGACTTACCATTTGATCCAGAAATCCCACTACTGAGTACTCAAAGAAAAAAGAGCCATTTATTAAAAAGACACTTGCACTTGAGTGTTTATCACACCACAATTCACAACTGCAAAGATTATAAAATCAACTTAAGTGCTCATCAATTCATCAGTGGATAAAGAAAACATGGTGTGTGTGTATGTGTGTGTGTGTATTGTGTGTGTGTATGTGTATATACATTTTAAGAGCTATTATTTATGTATTACTTTTTGAAGTTGAATTGAATTAGGGTAGCAATGTGTAGTATGATGTTCACTCAAAAGATGGCATTAATCAAATGAATGCTAGTGTCACCTTTTGACAGGCATGAATAATAATATGGATACAGGGCAGCACCTGTAGCTCAGTGGGTAGGGCGCTGGCCACATACACCAAAGCTGGCAGGTTCAAACCCAGCCCGGGGCAGCTAAAACAACAATGACAACAACAACAAAATAAAAAATAGCCAGTCATTGTGGTGGGCACCTGTAGTCCCAGCTACTTGGGAGGCTGAGGCAAGAGAATTGCTTACTCCTAGGAGTTTGAGGTTGCTGGGAGCTGTGATACGATGGCGCTCTACAAGGGTGACATAGTGAGACTCTGTCTCATAATAATAATAATAATAAGAAGAAGAAGAAGAAGAAGAAGAAGAAGAAGAAGAAGAAGAAGAAGAAGAAGAAGGTGCATACAATTTTTGGCACCCTCTGTGGGCCACATTTTCGTGGAGTACTCCATGGAGTACTATTCAGCTACAAAACAGAATGAAATAATATCTTTTTCATCAACTTGGTTGGAACTGGAGACCATTGTGCTAAGTGAAGTATCTCAGGAATGGAAAAAAAAACACCACATATACTCGCTAATAATTGTAAACCAAAAAGGGGAAGAGTGGGAGGAGAGGAGAGGTAAAAAGTTACCTATGGAGTACAGCAAACACTATTTTGATGATGGGCACACTAAAAGTCCTGACATAGCATTATACAAAGTACCCATGTAACAAAAACATTTGTACCCCCTAATATTTTGAAATAAATAAGTTAATTAATTAAATTAAAAATAATAAGAAATAAAATAGACCAGTTAGGAGAAATGCAATAATCCAGGTAAAAGACAGTTAAAATCTTGGACCAAGATTTACTAAAAGATGGAGAGGAATGATCAGATTCTAGATATACTTTAAAGGTAGAGGCAAAGCAACTTGTTGACCTATTGGATATGGGGTATGTACAAAAAAGAATTGGGCTGGATACAGTGGCTCATATTTGGGAGGCCAAAGCAGAAGGATTGCTTGAGGCCAGGAGTTCAAGACCAGCCTGAGCAATATAGTGAGACCCCATCTCTACAAAAAAATTAAAAAATTATCTGGGTGTTGTGGCAGATGCCTGTAGTCTCAGCCACTTGGAAGGCTGAGGAAGGATGGCTTGAGCCCAGAAATTTGAGGTTGCTATGAGCTACGATCACGTCACTACACTCTAGCCTGGGTGCAGAGCAAGACCTTGTCTCTCTAATAACCGAAAAAAGAAGGAAGAAGGAAGGAAGGGAGGCTCAATTCCAGTTTTTCTGAAAAAGGGAAAACCACAAGTGAAGCAGACGCAGAGAAAGATTTTAATTTGGCTGTGTGAAGTAGGAGACATATTAGACACTGAAGCACAGGTGTCCAGCAGGCAGTTGGATTTACAAACTTCAAATTCAAACAAAACAGGTTATGAGTATAAACTTTGGGGCATTATAAACAGATGAATAAGAGTTCTGAACAACAAAACACACTTTCTTTTCCAAGAAATCTTAACATTTTGTAGCTGAAGCATAGTTTCCAAAGAGTATGAACAAGACCATTTGTCAAAGAAACAAGGCAAAAACCTCACCTTTTAATGCTTTCTATTTGTTCATTTTAAAGTAATTTCTCTCAAAACATGTCTGCATATTTCTGAATCAGAATAAAACCAATTTTTGTAATAAGCACGGTTAGTAATTCTCATCCATACTCAAATCTGAAAACCACCCACTCTGCATGTGTTAACTCCATGGCATCCAATGTCATTTGGAAGTTCTCACTTTCATACCCATTATGGCAATTAAGGCTGAGTCATAACTGATGGGCACAGCCCAGGGACGGAGGAATTCCTGATATCTAGTTCATTTCATAATACCCACAGTCTGACACATGTTAATGGGATTTATCAATATTCAAAGAAATATTTTTCTGGGCAACCTTCTGAATCATTTCCTGTATCATCTCCATAGCAACCTTCATCATTCACTTTTAAGATGGATTTCTTTTGCTTTGAGTTCTAACAACTTTGGTTTGGATAAGTGTGATGTTTCAGGAAAGATGCTGCTGCTTCTCAGCCATACCTGATTCTCTGGTGTCAGCATTTAGAAAACTGTATTCCCACAATAGTTTTCTGTTTCCTTCTAACCTTGATTTCTTCTTTCTTTTTACCGTTTTTTTCTTGCTGATGAAACTTTAGAGCATATGAGACTACATATAGTCTGATGACAAGGAAAGTACTTACAAAGTAATCGACCACTCAGAAAAACAAACACACCAGACACTTGAAAGAATCACCCAGCTCCCTTTTGAAGGGTAATTCTAGTTCCAGGAGATAGCAAACACACTTAACAGGTTCCCCGGGTAATTATTTTCAGGCCTAGATTAACCTATCATTAATTAATAATATTTTCAAAATTGCTAGACCAGGAATGCCATAAACCCAAAGATCTCTGTAAACAGTCAGAAGATGTAGCAGCTGGGGCCAGCACACCTGCCTGGCAGCAATCAGTCGTGCTGAACAGAAGCACCTCTCACATATTCATGTTAGCTGGGCCTGATCTGGCTTTCTTCATGTACATTTCCCTGCCTTGCTTTTTTTGTACTGGAGTAACCTTCCAAATCTAGATTCATCATTCTCATGAGATCTACATTTTAAATTATAGTGGTCACTTTTCGTTTATCTCAAATTCTAAAATGATACCATATTGTTTTTTCATATAGTCATACAAAACATTAATAAATTTGATTTTCAGGTTGCATGTAAATTCAGCAAAAGTGCACAATGACTGAGAGTCCAGAAAAGAAATTAGGTCATAAGGCAGCTTAATTATGCAGTTTTAAAAGAGCTTTAATCTGAGGGCGCTGGGCTACAGCATCTCCAAAATGGGCTCAGTTCTGATGGGCCTTCCTCTCCTCTGCATGCAAACCAGAGGCAGCAGAATCACCAAATAAGGAAATAGTGGCATTTTCTAATTAAACTTCTGAGCTTATGATTCTTTCTTGGCCAGCATCAAGTTAACAAATTATTTCCTTCTGGTTACTACTAAGCATATGATAAAGGGCTTTGTAAACATTGAGATATCTTTTCAAACTTTTGCCTCCACTTCATTTTGACAGTACTGGGTCTCATTTCAAAAATATTGGGCAGTGAGGTTATTGGAGATGATGATGGCTTGAATCGACACTATTCAATGCAGATGTATCACATTTTACACACATCGTATAGTGCTATGGCACATTGGAGTCAAGTACACAGGGCCACATGAGACATTCCATGTGTGATGTGATGGAAATAAAAAGTAAGACTAGGACTGGAGCCAGCTTTCCACAGAGGCTCCCGCCCAGAAGGAGAGTTAAAGGACAGAAATTTAGCAAGTACCCTGGTGGATTAGAGCTACACCAAGAGAGAAGGTTGAAGAATGCACATCAACCCCACTGAGGCGAGCTGTGAACCCAAGGATACAAACAAAAGGTACAAAATCCATCACCAAGCTGACAGGAGTAACCTCCCCCATGAGAACAGCTCAGAGTGCCCCATAAACAAACGATCAGAGTTCAAAGGTCCTCCCACTACACTCCACAGGAGAGACCCTCTAAAAACTGGACCTATCTCCCCTACTAAGGTGCCATGGCATTCTCCTGCCAGGCATAAAACTGTATAAAACTGTATATATTCTTTACCTGCAACTCTGAGCTCCCAGCACTCCACTCCACTCTCACTCTGAGGTCCGGAGGCCTTTCCCCCAGGAGTCCAGATTCTTGGGTGATTTCTCAAGGGATGTAAACAGGGCCTAAACTGCAGCTGGTCAGGGCTGACTCTACCACACAGGAGTGAGGAGAGGATGGTCGGCTGAGAGGGAACCACACCAGAGTGGCAGTGCCCAGAGGCGCAGAGCAGCAGCCGTCGTTTGGCAACAATAGGGCTCACTCCTGGATATTCCAAAGCCACACCCCCTGTCTCTCTGGGCAACCAAAGGAGGCCAGGAATCTCAGCTAGCAACCACCACGGAACAGATCTGGGACAGAAACACAGGCGCCATGAGTAAAGGGTTTGCCTGAGGCCGTACCAGCGTGGGTGAAGCGTGGGGACTAGAAATGCACATGCAGAGCCAGGAAGTTCCCAGGGTGGGGCTGACCCAGAGGACCACTTTACTGAGCCTAAGATGCACCCCGCCCTCAGGGGATCATCAGCCTATAGACAAAGGAAGACAGGTGGCTAGAACTGACAGGTAACTGAATACAAACCTACAGAAGCAAAGATAGGGCCTGAGGCGCAGACTCTGGGAACTCAAAACAACTTCTCTTCTGCAGGGGAATTTAGCAGGGACAGAAACAAATTCCCACACAGTTGTTCTGTTCTGTTCTGTCAGTAACATCAATCAGGGGCGGGGCTGGAACTGAGTGAACACCCACCAGCCTCCATCAAGCAATGGAGGTTGTCAGGCCTCACCTCCCCCTGCCAGATAGAGGCAGAGCACAGTGGCCTGGCTGAGCAGAAATAGATTTCCTTGTGATTCAGGCAGGTGCAAACCCCTGGAGTATCTGTTCACTACAGGCAACTGGGTTACAGCCCTGCGGGGCTATCATAACTGGGTGTGATAGAAGTGCAAGGTGGGGAAGGAGGCATCAACCTTCCCAGACTGATCTATTTGCTGGGTGGGTCCTCCTGACTCTAAGGACTACTGGAGCAAGCCATATTTGAGTAGTCACCAGACCCCTGTGATACAGTTCCCAGAGACCTTTTAAACTCTTCTACCTGAGACAGGTGCTGACTTAGACAATTGATTTGGACTTTTTGAACTGAGCCAATCGCCCGAGGACTATTCAGGTGTTGCCCTGGGTGTGTGGTTGTAGGAAGGTTTGATTTTCCTTTTCCAATTGTTGCCTGTGGGGGGCAGGTTGACATAATTGCTGGTATTTCTCCACAGTTGCGACTTCAACCCAGAGTAACTGTTTCACTAGGGTTGAACAGAGACTAGCTGAAAACAAGACAAAACCGCTTAGCCCCACCACACCAAACAGGTCCCCAGTTTCTCAGGCCATAGCACTGTATGGGTCCTCAACAAAACTCCAGGGGAAAAATCAAATGGTGTAAAACAATCATGGGGTGAAATCAGCAGAAAAACTCTGGTAACATGAATAACCAGAATAGATCAAGCCCCCCAAGGAAAGATATGGCAGATGTAACTGAAGATCCCATTCATAAACAGCTAGCCGAGATGTCAGAAATCGAATTCAGAATTTGGATTGCAAACAAAATTAATAGAATGAAAGAAAATTTGGAATTAGAAATTCGAGGACCAATTCAAAAGGTGGAATTAGAAATTCAAGGAGAAATTCAAAAGTTGTCTCGAGAATTTAACGAATTTAAAGATAAAACCACCAAAGATTTTAACTCACTGAAGCAAGAATTTGCAGCCCTCAAAGATCTGAAAAATACAGTAGAATCCCTCAGTAACAAAGTGGAGCAAGCAAAAGAAAGGATTTCTGACATTGAAGACAAAGTCTTTGAATGCTCCCAAACTCTCAAAGAGGAAGAGAAATGGAGAGCAAAAATGGATCATTCTCTCAGAGAGCTCTGGAATAATTTGAAGAAGGCTAATATCTGCCTCATTGGAATCCCTGAAAGTGATGAAGTGGCCTCGCAAGGCACAGAGGCCCTTCTCCATGAAATTATGAAAGAGAATTTTCCAGAAATGCCAAGAGATTCTGAAACTCAGATAGCAGACAGTTTCAGAACCCCAGCACAACTCACTCCCAATAAGACATCCCCCAGGCATATCATAATTAACTTCACTAAAGTTAATATGAAGGAGAAAATTTGGAAAGCAGACAGACGTAAGAAATCCATTATCTACAAAGGGAAGAATATTAGAATGACTGAAGATCTCTCTGCTGAAACTTTTCAAGCCAGAAGAGGGTGGTCATCAACTT